>CABHPP010140920.1:39811-54107 GCA_902168425.1 Peromyscus attwateri | reverse complement strand
AGGCCTTACCTTCTCTGAGGAGTGGTTAGGGGGGTTGGATTGGGGAATGTGGGTGATAGCAGAAGAGAAGGGAGGGGGAGCTAGGATTAGTACATAAAGTGAAAAAAAAAGACTTTTTAAAAATAAAATAATTATAAAAAAACAAAGAATTATTCTACATCCTTAGCCTTCATGGAAATGTAAAACAAAATGATTCCGAGAGTCCATCTTTAACCTGTCAGAATGGCTAAGATAAAAACCCAAGTGATAGCTCATGCAGGAGATCATATGGAACAAGGGGAGTACTCCTCCATTGCTGGTGGGAGTGCAAACTTGTACAGCCACTTTGGAAATCAGTATGGTGGTTTCATATAAAATTGGGAATTGTTCTACACCAAGACCCAGCTATACCACTCTTGGACATATCCGCAAAGGATTCTCAATCACACTACAAGTATATTTGCATAATTACATTCAGAGCAGCTTTATTAGTAATAGCCAAATCCTGGAAACAATTTAGATGTCCCTCAACCAAAGAATGGATATAGAAAATAAGGTACATTTACACAATGGACTGTTACTCAGTGGTTAAAAACAACGACATTATGAAATTTCAAGGCATATAGATGGAATTAGAAAAATTCATTCTGAGTGAGGTAACCCAGACCTAGAATGACAAACACAGCATGTACTCACTTATAAGTGGTTGTTAGCTGTAAATTAAAGGATAGCCATGCTATAATCTACAGACTCAGAGAGTCTAGGTAACAAGGAAGGCTCAAGGGAGATTCATGTATCTCCATGGCCTGGGGAAATAGAAGAGAATACATGGCTGGTCTGGGGGTGGAAACATGAAGGATCAGGTCGGGAAGGGATGGAAGGGAATAGTACTGAAAGAGATGACTGGAAAGTGAGGGGCACGTTTCAGGTAGAAACTAGTGTAAGGGATACTCTCAGGAATTTACAAGGATGATCCCAACAAAGACTTCAAATAATAAAGGATATGTAGCCTGAACTGGCCATCTCCTGTGACCAGGGAAGACTTCCAGTTGAGAGATTGGGACACCAACCCAGCCATATAAACTTTGACCTATTACTTATCCTGCCTATGGGATTTGCTGGGTAAGGGTGGTGAAGAGATTATAGGAGCAGCTCGAATGATTGTTCTAGTCTCAGTTATATGCCATGAGAGTGAGCCCAGCCCTGACCCTGCCTGAAGCACCAGGACACAGAGACTGGCTGGTCTCAAGACCAAGGATAGAACTAAATAATACTGGAGGAAAAAAAGTCAATGTAATGAAGTCTAGCAATATTCTGCTAGACTCATAGATTGGTGCCTATGTCAGCTGATATGTCAGAGAGACTTCATCCAGCAACTGACTGAAACCAATGTGGAGACCCATAGGCAAACAGCAGGCGGAGCTCAAGGAACACAGCTGAAGAGAGAGAGGAAGGATTGTAGGAGCAAGAGGGGTCAAGAACATCACAAGAAAACCCACGGATAAAAACTAACCTGCGCTCTTAGGAGCTAACAGAGACTGAACTGGCAACCAGGGGGCATGCATGGGACTGGCCTAGGCTGTCTGCACATGTTACAGTTCTGTAGTTTGGTCTTCTTGTATGACTCATAACAATGGTAACAGGGCCTGTCTTTGACTCCTTTACTGGCTTTAGGGACCCAATTCCTCCTACTGGGTCACCTGGCCCAGCCTTAATAAAGGTGAGGGATTAGTCTTACTGCAACTTGATATGACATGTTTTGTTAATATCCAATGGAGGCTAACCTTTTCCAAATAGTAATGGAGGAGGAGAGGATTGGGTGGGGGACAGAGAGGAGGTGGTCTGGAGGGAAAACTGCAGTTGGGATGTAAAGTGAAGAAATCAATTTTAAAAATTAAAAATGAACGAAATAGAAAATGAAGAAAAACAGGGTTATCTACGGTTTTGAAGTTCAGACTCTATCAGGAAGGAGTTAAAAGTAATTTTAATCTTTATGAAATGGTTTGAAACCTGCTGGCTAATAAGGACCACACGAGACACTGCAAGTATTAATCCATGTATATGGTATTTTATATACATAAGCAACAGACTGAAATATTTAAATTTTATTCACAAAGATATATCCTCACAGTCCCAGTACTCAATAGCTATGTATAGCTCATGGTTAAAATGATATAAAGCATTTCTTCAACTGTAGAAATTTCATTTTAGCCATACTGTGCTTGTCAAATAAGGGAATAGGAGAGAAAGAAAGATAATATTTTCCCATCGATAGAGACTCGTGAAACAGCATTTTTTGCAGAGAATTAAAAACATTTTTCATTAATAAAATATAAATTATAAGGTTATGAGCAAAGGGGAATGTAATTGGATTTTTAGCCAAAGGCAAGATTATGGCCTTTTATGTCAGTTTAAGTAACCTAGAATTTATACTGTAGGCCAGAGCATATTTCTGCAATAATGTTCCTGTAAGCAGGAATTCATGTGATATTAACAGTGCTGAAATGAAAAAGAAAGTAAGAGAGAAAGAAAGATTTCACAAACAAAACAAAGAAGGGCAAGAATTTGCTCTAAATCTAAGGATTTTATTCCAGTCGGGGAAAAAAAGAGGCAATTGTATATGGTGAGTCCATAAGGAGTGCCGAGTAATATGGAAATGTGTTGAGCCTTGGATCAGAAGATGGCTAGACACAGGTAATCAAACACAATACATTTTGAAAGTTATTTTATTAATCTGTGGCAATTAACATGTGGCAACATAACGGATACAACAAACAGAGTCTATAGGAAACAAAGGGTGAGTTCTAAAGAAGCACTGCAAAAGACATTTCAAGAATGCCACTGGTAAGGTCCATGCATAAGGAAAGGTGAAGAAACTACCTTAAGTTCCATTTTGGGCACTGAGCAATATCTCCACGGTTTTCTAAAACAGTGCTATAGAAAAACACCCCAGTTTCACAGAAAAAGACAGGCAGTTATTTTATAGAAAAAAAAATCATCTGTAATGCAAGTCCTTCCTAGTAGAACTATATTATTGCACTGTGTCCTATAGCTCTTAAATTCTCCTAATCTCACATAGATATGATAGGCCATTACCATTGTTGTCACGTGACCATTTCTCATGACTTTCCTGTGCAAGCCAAAGAAGAGAGTAGAGAGCCACAGAATGTCATGCACAACATTTAAAATTCCTTTTACTTGTTTTTGTGCCAGCCAATAGTTGTAATTCCTTTCTCTTTTAGCTCAATTAAATAGTCTGGCATATTTTACCAGTTTCTCCTCCATCTCTGATTCCAAATTCATATTTGTTGACTATATGTAGAATAGTTGATTTTCTATTTGGCCATGTCACTTTCTACTTATGTCAGGATTGACTATTTTATTCCTTCTTTCCTAGATAGTTTTGAAGGTATTCAATAATTGCCTTATAATTCATTAGTGCATTCCAGTTATGAAAACAATAAGTCATTTTTTCTTTTTTATTCTAATAGTGGTGTTAAGATTTTCTTTGGATATTAGAATAGGCAGTTTACCCTGACTTGTGTAATATACTAAATATTAAACCTGTATCAATTCATCAGAGGTGTTTTCATGATTATTATGGCATATCAGTTTATGACTACAAAATACCAAGTTTGCCAGTATGCAAAGGACCTTTGGCACAGAAAATCTAGAAATAATTATCTAGTATCATTCTGTTTGGTACTGTAGCCCACAGATGTAATCATTATAATAAAGTTTATTTCTTCAGAGAATCAAATTGCAGACACTTATTTTGTCCCTTATGAACTAAATGATTATGCTTCATCAAGCTTGAATTTGTTTGGATGTCACTGTGGTTTGCTCAGCTGGTGAATTTCTTTTTCTAAACTAGTAATTATACACACAGTTGCAATTCCAATATATATTAGACCACATGATTTATCTGTAGCTATGATCTGCCTTTTTATGTTGCTGGTTTCTTAAGTCATTTATTTTATTAATGAGGTTATAAATTTTCTGTTTTAAAAGCAGTTTTCTGAATTTGAATTGCTTTGTTCCTTCTGTTATCTGTGTGGGTTATTTGAACAGTAATATATGTATACATATGTGTTTTTGTAAAAATCTGAATTTCATCACAGTCATAAAGGGCTGGCGAGGTGTTTCAGTGAGTAAAGTAAATAACAAGAAAGAAGGCCTGAATGAATATCCCCAGGAACTACATAATATAATCAGAGTGGTCGCATGAACTGGTAGGGAGTACAGAGTAGATGATTCATAGGGCTTACTGTCCACAAAATGAGTGAGCTATAGGTTTTCTGACTGACCTTGTAGTAGGGGAATAAAATGAAGTATGTTAAAGTAAAGAGAGATCCCTGAAATTATTTTCCTCTGTCCTATACATGTATGGACATGGGTGTGTGGACCTGTAAATATCCCTATACACAAATATTTACACACATATATACCACACAAAATTGTAAACAATTTATTAATGGTGTAATCAATCAATCAATATTTCTTATCATCAAATGATGCTTCCAATATTAGAAGTTGTTGGACAAAGGAGTCCTATGGGAGCCTCAAATAACTTTTTTTATTGAAAAGCTATAGGTATCTACATATTTTGGACTACAATCAGGTAGCTTGAATCCTACTGGTAGATACTAACTTGAGGTATATAACTTATTTATCATCAGGTACTGCTACATTTTTGTTTAAGCTGAGCACATTTCAAATAATCTCTTTTAACTAAATTTAGGCTTATAATAATTTATTTAAATTTTATTGAAACATTATTTCTACATATTTTGGGTTATAGTCAGGTAGCTTGAATCCTAGTGGTAAAAACCATCTCGAGGTACTTAACTTACTTACAATCATGCACTGCTACATTTTTTTAATGATGAGAACATTCAAAACCCTTTATTGTAACTAACTTTAGGCTTATAATACATAGCTATTCATACTATGTATTATATATGACATTCATACTACTGACCTGGAGAACATAATCTTTACTACTATCATCTAAATACAGCAAGAATGTTGACAAGTCATTCCTCATTTCTGCCCTTGCTCCCTTTAAAATCAAAATGATTCTTTAAACACTTATTAGACATTTTCAGAAGATACAGGGTAAAATACAAATAGCAATCTTCCTTCATGTACACAATAAACTTTCAGAAGGGTGAATAGATGATGTCTTCCCTCATACCTACTCCAATGAGAATTTTCTAAAATGATGGTAGTATATTGAAAATGTGAGGAATATTTCTATGATTTATTTTATAGTTAATTATATGTTTATATGTGTGTCTCTGTGTGGGTGTGTTTATACCAGTGTAGAAAAGCATTTCAAATACCCTGGGCTCCATTGTGTGTCCAGTAACTGAGTTCATGTCCTCTACATAAGCAGTGAGTTTTCTGATTTGCTTACTTGTTTCTCCAGCCTAAGAATATTTTTTGCAATATTCAAAATGACATACTTTTGTTTCACTGGAGAAAATAATAATTTGTCAAATTTCATTTGTTAATATATCCACTGAAAGTTGTCCAATCCTTAAATCTGAAATTATTTTCAGACTATGTCATTCATACAGATTGACATCTCTCCTTACTAAAAGAAAGATAATTGTATGAACTTCCTCATTTTAGAAATTATGGATTTGGAAAACTAAATGGCATTCATATGTAAAATTTTATAACTGAATGAAAAAATTAAAAATATAAAAGATATAAAGCAAAGACAATCAGACTGCAACCGACAGATCCAGGGAGGCTACCTAGCAGGGAGGACCCTAGGATGACTGTGGCTTATAAGTTTTGGTTTTGCCCAATCACTGGGCATGCTGTATTGAAACATTTCACTAATAGGATGAGAATTTGTACCGTATTAAGCTGATGAAAGGATATGCTAGCTGTACTTTCAAGAGGGAAGGCTAAAAATCTTTTTAGATTATGGATTAGCCTATAGAAAAATGTCTGCCGTAAATCAAATAGTGAAGGGGAAGATGACTAGGAATCTCACTTACACAACTTAAGTAAACCATAGCTCTCCGAACAGATGAAGATAGGTTTCTTCTGTATCCCAGAATCTAATCAATATTTATATGAATAATTCAGGTATTATTTGACTTAAAAGGGCTTATTGGGAAATGTTATCATTTTTACTATTTTCTATACAGAAAATATTTTTCCAGTTTCAAATAACTCTGAATTTGGAATTATAACCTGTTTTTATGTTAAAAAATATTAAAAAAATAAAAAAGAAAGGAAAGGGAACATAAGTGCTCGTGGGAATGATGCAGGTGAAGGTTTATTGTAAATAATAAGGAGAGCATAGTCAGAGGCAGACCCAGGGATATCTGGGAGAGTCCAGAGTAGTTATGTCCAGACTGAGCTGTGCCATGTGGGGAGACCAGGAAAAAAAAGGGGGAGGGGAGAGAGGGGAACCAAGTGCAGCAGCCAGGAGGCCCCAAAATACAAAGAGAGCAAGCGCCCAAAATAGTTGGATTATATAGGGAACAAGAGTCCAGCCCTCTGGGCTGAGTGTTTAGGGTAGCCAGCCAGGAAGGCCCTGTAACAGGTAGAGACGGAGGGATGCAGAGAGAACCTGGTGGACAGGTGCACTTTGATTTGTTAAGTAGGCAACCTTAGCTTTTGACCTGGTTTGAAATCTCAAAATAATCAACTCAAACTTATGAGGTGAATTTGTCAGGGATTGTGTGTTTCTAAACAAAGAGTTTTCTGAGAGTATGTTTTAAAATGCAGAGAAGATAATTTGATCTTGAATTCTAAAGACAGACTAACTCCTATACACTACTTAGGCTTTTTTTCAAGAGTCAGATGAGGCCTCGGACACCCCATATAATAATCTCCACACCACAGAGTTTCTGTGCATGTACAATATGACTTATAAAGCTTATTTCATGTAACAGTGAACAGTCCTGGCATGAGGCTAATTACAAACAGGATCATGTAAAGAATTTACAAAGGGAAACCTACACCTGAGAATGAATAGATTCATCAATAACACAAATGGCACCATGTGACGGAGCGACATATAAATTACAAGGAGGAATAAAGTTACTTAACAGCCCCTGGGAAGATATCCAGGAACATTTCATGTCTTCTCTGAAAGGTAATTTAATATACTAGGAAAATAGGGTAATTTTCATAGCAAAGTCCTAAAGAGAGGGAACATTCAAATACCATCACAGTAAGCTTCCTTTAAATGATTCCTAATATTTGGACTCGTTAAGAGAATATGATCAGATTCTTGTTTTTATGATCAATTTTTATAGTAAGAGAGCATACTTTAATAAACCTTGAAAGTTCATGATTGTTTTACAAAAGTATTTTGTTTATGGTATTATAATTGTATTGTACAATATTTAAATTGATATTAATGGAATTCATAAATGAGCTTCATGATCATATTTGATTTTAATAAATGCATTTTTCATCATAGTGAGAAACATTTACTTCTCTTTCCTATATTTGTCATATTTAAGCTCATTCTAAGTTTTTAATTAAAATATAATTACATTTCTTACCCTTTCCTTCTCCTCCCTCTAACACCCAACATACCTTATCCCCCAAATTCTCAGCTCCATTTTCTGTAACCATTGTAACTTTTACGTATAAAATACACCTGCTGGGTCCTCTAATTATTACTTTCATGTATATGTTCCTAGGCCAACCACTCAATATCGGGTAACCAATCAGAGGACACATCACTGGGGAAAACTAATTCTTCTCTCAGAAGTTGTTAACGGCTTGTATTTCTTCTTCTAGAGTAGGACATGGTGAGATTTATGCATCTACACTGGGATTTAAAATATTGTTGAAAAAGTTCAGGTCTTGGTTTAGCAGCCATCTTGTTGTAATTTCATGGGTGAAGCTTCTGTGTTTAAGCTTGGCGGCACAACCTCACTGAAGACTCACTATTTCTCTGGCTTTTAACAATCTTTTTTTTCTCCTCTTCCATGAAGTTCCCTGAGGCTTAGGTGCAGGAATTATGTTGTAGAACCTTTAACCTGAGCTGGGTATCCTAAGGTCAGTTGTTCTCCACATCTTTTTTTTTTTTAAATGCTCTTCAATTTTTTCTTTTTTAATTAATTAATTTTTTCATTTATTTTACATCACAACTGTAGTTTCCTCTCTATCTTCTCTTGTTCCCTCCCCTGCCTCCCTTCTCCCCCATCTAGTTCACTCCTCCTCTGTTTCTGTTCAGAAAGGAGCAGACTTCCCGTGGGTGTCCACAAAGCATGACATATCAAGTTGAGGTAGGAGATCCCGGAATGCTATTTTTGCACATCTTGACTAGCTGTTGCTTTCTTTAATGGTCTTATTCCTCTGGGAAAAAAGAAGACTTCCTTGATAAGTATAAGGATAAGTATTTAGAATGAAATAATATGGTTTAGAAATATGGCAATAGTAATTTCTTCTCTGAGATCCATGCCTTCACTAGCCATGGGATTTAGCTAAGTTTTCAGTACCAGGCATGATTTTCTTCCTATTACACTTGCCTTAAATCCAACTACATAACTATTGGTTCCTGCTAAGATATAAGCACCACTATTTCACAAAAAGAGTGATCTTGCCATGCTGGCCACAATTATGGTTCACAGGCACCACAGTTGGATAGGTATATTGATTATTTTCCTCTTTTGGCAGCTTGCATAATACCTTCTTCCAGTATAATGAAATGTAGTCTTTGGGGAGGTGACTTTCAAGTCAGATCCAGATCAAATTCTTTGAATCCTATGTACAAGGTAAGTAGTGTATTCACCAACAGGGACTTACCTTCGACTTACGGGAGGCCACCAAGAGCAACAGCACTAGCCTATATTGTTTTGAGAGTCTTGGTCTCTCATGACCAACAACTTGAAAAGCAACATTTTCATCATGGCTGCTATGTGGGTTTTTTTTTTTTGTTGTTGTTTGTTTGTTTGTTTTGTTTTTTTGTTTTTGTGTTTTGGTTTGGTAGACTATAGCTCTTTGAGAGAGCGATACCATCCTAGTGACATAACTTTATATATAGAGTTTTGTGTATGTGTGTGTTATTGTTCCATTATCATAATAGCAGGCAGCATGTGGGCATACAAGTAGACATGGAAAAGCAGCTCAGAGTTCTACATCTGGATCCACAGACAGGAGGAAGAGAGAGCTACTGGGCCTGGCGTCAACTTTTGGAACTTCAAAGCCCAGTGACATGTGTCCTCCAACAAGACCATGACTCCTAAACTTTCCCAAGTAGTACCACTCCCTGATGATTAAGCACTGCAATAACTCAAATAAATGAGTCTTTGAGTGCCATTCCTATTCAAATGACCACCAATATAATATATATAATATATACAAATACTCATACCCGTACACACACACACACACACACACACACACACACACACACGTGTTTGTGTGTGTGAGTGTGTGTGTGTGTGTGTGTGTGTGTGTGTGTGTGTGTGTATGAGGTTTTATGTGAGCAGTAAAAATGAAAATGGTGAGAAGAAGATGACCTGTGACTTCCATTTCTTTCTTTATTTGGCAATGGCAGAAAGAGACATCTCGGGTAATCCTAGTCTTGTGGGGCATATTTTGCCATGAATCCCATTTTTCCATGATCAGGTCTTAGTTTGTCTAGTGTCTGTGTTTGTCTACCTTATGAAGTTTATTTGGAAAAGAGGGTTATTATTATCTGCATCTTATGAAGTTCTCATTAGTGTTTTCTCAAAAACAATTTCATAGAGGATGTGGACCAATGCACACATAATACTATTTGAATGAAACTGCTGGGCATATGCATGCCAATATTTAAAAATTTTCATTCATTTTTTGACATAAATGCCTGTATAAATATCTGTCACCCACATGCCTGTCTAATGTCTGAGGAAACAAGAAGAGTGTATCAGGTACTTGTTAACTGATGTTAAAGAATGAGACACCTTGTGAGTGTTGAGAATCAAACGTGGGTCTTCTGGGAGAATTGCCAATCCTCTCATCTGTGGAGGGAGATGTCTAGTCCTGTCATCAGATCAGTGTTCACTGACATAAATGAAGGAAAATTTTGGTGGGTAGAGTCCATGCTGAGCAATGGAATTAGTCAATTAAGAATTTACTTAAATTAAAGTCTGGTGGGAATTAGAAAGTCTAAACTTCTCACCAGAGATGAGATCTAGAATGCTTTCTGTAGGATACTGGCATGACACCTTTTGAGATTGCTGCTCTCTGAATCAAATGGAACCTCAAGATGCAAATGAGGAAAGGAAGGAGAGAAAGAAAACAAGGAGAAGGGAAGAGAAGTAAAAGAAGCCAGGGGTGTATGTGGTGGGGTGTGCCTCAGCGGTAGACTACTTGTTAAATACACATGAATTTCCAGATTCAGTAAAGAGTGAAAAAAAAATACAGACTTGTTGACTTTTGACACTTAGGAATTTTCGTTCTTGTTATAATAAAGATAAATTGATTTTACTTACAAAAATTAGTCTCAATGACTAATCTGGATTCATTGGGCTGAGAAGCAACCAGATTAGTAAACATAGCACTTGGTGTGACTGAGAATGAATCCAAAGAGCCCTTAGGAAGGAAGATACCTCTGAAAGGGACTGTCAATGTCTCATATGTTTGGAAACCAAATTGACTAACGAGGAAACAGTGGAAAGACAAGTTTAGATTCTCACACTCCCCGCCCCCCCCTTCACTGGTTGTCATAATGTGAGCTGCTCTTTCATGTCTCTCTTTCTCTGCCAGTATGAATCAAACCACAGACTATTACTTTCTCCCTTAAAGGATTTGTGTCGGATATTTTTTTCCAAACTAGCAGAAAGTAACTAATATATCTTTTTTTCTTTTTACTCTTTTATATTCAAATATTTCTCAGATTAAAACAGCTTTCCCTATACACTGACCATAGACACTCGTGCACTGTGTGTGTGTGTGTGGGGGGGGTGTTGTTGATTGAGTTCCTATATTGACATCAGAATTCTAGACTTTCACAACCATACTGGCAATTCCCATATCCAAAGAAAATGGAAAATTGTGGTTTTAGGATTTATTCTTTTTCTATTTTGTTTCACGAAAGGGCACACAATCTAAAGTAATTACAATGTCTCCTATTGTGTGACTTCTGTATTTAATGGGTCATAGCCCAAGTTTATAGGTATCTTGTTACCTGAATCACGGATCAGCTTGGAGTGATTTGTTTTGATCTTTGGGTTTTTTCTTGATCCATTAGAACCTTATTCTTTATTAACAGAAAGTCGTGAGCTCACAGTTATTATTCTGTCACTCATCTGATTACTGTCCTTCATTCCTTTTCAAGCACATTCACATAAATTTGGTGTGGCAGGAAGATACCCAAATCAAATGTTTCTCTTTCAGAGAAATTCCTAGAACCAAGCTTATTTGAACTTCATTTATTGATCAAATAAAATTTATTCCATACTCTGCAAAGAGTACAGAATTTGGAAAATAATGGAAAAGTCATTAGTGTTCTATTATAAATACCAAAATGGTAGTATACTTAAACACACACACACACACACACACACACACACACACACACCAGCAGCAGCAACAACAACAACAAAGAAAAGAAAACAAACAAGAACAAGTGAACAAAAAACCTACATGAGAAAATGTGTCAAAGCATGATGCTTCATGGATCTTTGAAAGAGAGAAGAATATTTCTCAGAATTCTTAAAATAGATTTCTAAAGTTTAGAGTTCATACCCATCAGTTTGCAATCATTGGGAGTGTTGATCTGGTTTGTTTCCCTATTTTTTGTTTTCTTTTTTGTTTCAGTCTGTAAAGTCACTTGAAAAGTACAAGGATTCAGAGGGTAATTAAACTGCTGTGATGGACCTGGTAAATGGATGTTTTTCTTATCATTGTTGTACATTATGGGAAAGGAATGAGAATGTATGAAAAAGGGCATTGTAGACGGGACTTCTCTTTCATTCCTTAATTAAGCAGACATAGTTTGAAAGGAAGGCTCTTGTTTGAAGCATCTCATGTCTTTCTTCTCCACAGGGCTGTTAGTCTGTGTAGTTCTCAGAAACCCCCATGACTTGCTGATAATTAGACTAATATAATTACTCCTTATAAGAACCTTACTCTGAGATACATCTTTTATAGTTGATGCCCATTATAATTTTACTGAGTCTCTACTGACAACCCACAATAGATGGGTCAGTGAAACTCTCATGTATACCCCAGTGGGTGAAATTAAAACTAAGACTATGGGATGCAAGAGCAATGGGAAATGATATTTAGAGAATTAGGAGTAATGAACTGACCTGGGAAAAAAGAAAGCAAGACTTTCTTGCCCCTCTTTCATAAAATCCAGTTGTTAAAAATAGAACTAGAAGATAGTTATTGATTGCTACACCTATTTTGGATACGAGATTCCAAATAAACTCTCCAACATTTTTTGTCTTTTTATTTTTCTTTTTTTAAATTTTAATTTAATTTAATTTTATTTTATAATACCATTCAGTTCTACATATCAGCCACGGATTCCCTTGTTCTCCCCTCTCCCGCCCCTTCCCCCCAGCCCACTCCCCATTCCCACCTCCTCCAGGGCAAAGCCTCCCCCTAGGACTGAGATCAACCTGGTAGACTCAGTCCAGGCAGGGCCAGTCCCCTCCTCCCTGGCCTAGCCAAGCGACCCTGCATAAGCCCCAGGTTTCAAACAGCCAACTCATGCAATGAGCACAGGACCCGGTCCCACTGCCTGGATGCTTCTCAAACAGATCAAGCCAATCAACTGTCTCACCCATTCAGAGGGCCTGATCCAGTTGGGGGCCCCTCAGCCATTGGTTCATAGTTCATGTGTTTCCATTCATTTGGCCATTTGTCCCTGTGCTTTATCCAACCTTGGTCTCAACAATTCTCGCTCATATAGATCCTCCTCTTTCTCGCTAATTGGACTCCTGGAGCTCCACCGGGGGCCTAGCCATGGATTTCTGCTTCCAGATCCCTCAGTCATTGGATGGGGTTTCTAGCATGACAATTAGGGTGTTTGGCCATCCCATCACCAGAGTGGATCAGTTCGGGCTGTCTCTCGACCATTGCCAGCAGTCTATTGTGGGGGTATCTTTGTGGATTTCTGTGGGCCTCTCTAGCACTTTGCTTCTTCCTATTCTCATGTGGTCTTCACTTATCATGGTCTCCTATTCCTTGTTCTCCCTCTCTGTTCTTGATCCAGCTGGGTTCTCCGGCTCCCCCAAGCTCTCTTTCCCTCGACCCTTGCCGTTCATTTCCCCCACTTATGTCCAGGCTGTTCATGAAGATCTCATCCATTTCTCTGTCATTGGGCGATCCCCGTGTCTTTCTTGGGGTCCTGTTTTCCAGGTAGCCTCCCTGGTTATGTGAGTAGCAAGCAGTCCAGTCATCCTTGCTCCACATCTAGTATCCTCCTATGAGTGAGTACATACCATGTTTGTCTTTCTGAGTCTGGGTTACCTCACTCAGGATGATTTTTTCTAGATCCATCCATTTGCCTGCAAACCTCATGATGTCATTGTTTTTCTCTTCTGAATAGTATTCCATTGTGTATATGTACCACATTTTATTTATCCATAAACTCTCTAACATTTATTACATATATTTAATTACAAATAAAGCATCTTATTGTTCACATGCTATAATATTGGCATCAGATTCTCATATACTCTTTCTAAATATTTCCAAGCATCTATAAATTATTTGATAATTTTCACATGTTTGCTTTTAAAAAGTTTCAAATATGCTTTTACTTTTCTAGCATAAAAACTGAACTGTTGAAAGATATATCCAAGAAAATTAGGAATAAACTGAGATTCCATACAGCATATTTGGGTGTGTGATCTTATTCTCAATTTTTCATACTGAGTTAGAATTCAAGATTCAGGCACAGATCTATTATCTTAACCTTTTGCAAAGTAGAGTCTAATGTGCAAAACCTTTATGGTAACACAGTATCATAGCATAAATTATTTGATAAATGAGATATAATGTTGACTTATAGAATATTATTCAAAGCATGGCTCTTGTTAATATATATATATATATACATATACATACATATATATACATATACATATACATATATCAACAATCCCAAATGCAGTAACTGTCTCTGGAATAAGTGGAAAAGTAATAGGTTCTTATTTCATATAATATGTGTTTTACAGATTTTTCTCATTAAATAGTCATGCCATGTAGGTATTTCATCAGTGGTTATATGCACAGTATTTCCCTATAAAACACATTTTTCCTGAAAAAGTCATTTCCTATCTACACTGTGTGTGTGTGTGTGTGTGTGTGTGTGTGTGTGTGTGTGTGTGTG
>CABHPP010140920.1:12211-39801 GCA_902168425.1 Peromyscus attwateri | reverse complement strand
GAGAGAGAGAGAGAGAGAGAGAGAGAGAGAGAGAGAGAGAGAGAGAGGTTTTCTTCCACTGTCTCATGGAGAAAGTACATCTTCATATACTCCAATATTGGAGAACTCACCAAATACCTAAGGCAGATTCATTTTGAAATATCTTTCTGGCATTTGCTCTGTAGCAAACTTTGTGCACAGACTAATTTGTTCTAATGTTCTTCCCTTCAAAACAAAAACAATATTTTTTATTACTTTTAAAGTAACATTTGCAGAGAAAGAATTGTTTTACTTTATTCCCATATATCTTTCTAGGAAGCTGTTTCTGCTTTCAGTATTTTGTTTTATGTGCTAAGTTAAATACAAAGTCTAAATATTTCATCACATTGCTAGTGGAATAAGCACTAAGCATGTACAGTAGCTTTCTATATTACCCATTGTTCAACTCTTAAAGCATTCTTAACATTTTCTTACTTTTATAGATTCTTAGCATGCAACTAACTGTATTAGTGCCACAGTAATAAATGTTTTAATGCTTTTCTACTTTGGTTTAATTTATACTTTTCTAAATAATATAATATACAAATCTCATAAATCTGCCTCTGAACTCATTATGCCATGAACTGTCCCCCAATCAGCTGTCTCCTATTCTCCATAAGCTGTTTTATCAACTAACATTCCAAAGTTGGGATTTTTTGCATGTCTCTGAACTTTTCAACCAGGCATCAGCATAATTACCACTTAACAATTTTCTTATTCTTAATTCCAGTCAAATCCAATAATTCCTGATACAAATATGTGTCATTTCATAAACATTTGCTAAACAACATTTAGAAATGAAGAAGTAGATTAGAAGAAAAGCCTGGCACAGTCCTTAGCAGATGAGTTTATGCTTTCCAAATGGAAAGAAAACCCACATACAAGAAAGATCACTGTGAAGAGACTATATGGTCAGTAATTTATTTGGCTTGTTTTCCTACAAATCTGCAAAGGATTCTGACCAGTAATTTTTTGTGAAACCAGCCCCACAACTTGAGACATCACTATAACCTGTAATTTCCAAAGGCCACTAAATTATTTTCTCTACATACATATAATATTACGATGGGTTCACAGTAGTGCCATTGTTAATAATGTTCTACCTTCAGGCAATACTGAGATACTGACCTAATGAATTTATAAAGATTCTCCAGGAAATAAGCGTACACACACACACACACACACACACACACACACACACACACACACGGGTGTGATGAGGAAACAGACTCACTAACACAAAGCAAGGTAGACGTGCTGCTGATCCTGCTTCTGTTCTCCTCAGGGCTGGTGGAGACTAATTGCAAGCCCCTTTCCCCCACTTGACCCCATCTCCTCACCCTAAGAGAGAGCCCAACACCCTCTCTCTTTCCTCTTCAGCCATCACACATGCAGACAAGAAGCCACACCCGAAGGCTTGTACCCTAAAGCTATTGACAGAACAAATTCCCACAACAACCATGGATCCATGGGATGGAGTACTTTTAAATTTTTAATTTCATTTTTGATAATATTGAATATGTGTAATATATTTGTATAGATTCTACTCCCCTCTTTCTCCCTTCTAACTCCACCCATGACAGCCCAAATCCCTCTCATAATCACAGCACATATATATGTAAGTATATGTATTTACACTACTGAATCTATTCAACATATAATATATGTATATATATTTAGAGATGACGATTTGTGATTAGATTACCTATCAGGGCCTCTTTTCTCTTAATAAAACTGATTTTTCAGTTACAATCTCTATGAATCTGACTAACACTACCATTCAAATACACTGAGATGACAGAAATATTTCTGGTTTAGTGTAATTTTTTCCAGACAGTAAGAGATTTTCAAAAGTTTAAGAAATTGGTTTTAATGTATGACTTGAGAAGTATTTCAGCAATATTGGAACATATGTTATTTAAAATATTGAATGATGGTAATGAACTTGTTTTAATTTCAAAATCAAAATAGTCTTCATGGAAACAGCAGATCATATATCAGTCAGATGTAGTACAGAAAGAAGATGTAGTAGTTGTTTCTTTCATGAGAACACAAGTACACATAATTTAACTATAAACATGCCAAAATATAAAATGGAATGTCATCCAGCTGTTAAGAAAACTTGCAGGTAAATGAATGGAGCTAGAAATAATAAACCTGAGTGAGGTACCCCAGATCCAAAAGTACAAATATTGATGTTTCATTTTATATGTGGATGTTAGTTTTGAAGTTTTCAATATCTGTGTTTCAATATGAGTAGCCCCAGAGGAAAATTATCAACTAAGGGAACACGGGGAAGAAGGAAAATCTTCCAAAGAAAGGGAGATAGAATATAGTGCCATGAAGAGATAAAAGGGAACCTAGAATAGGAGGATGAAGTGGGAAGAGGGATGGGAGGGAAAGGTAAAGAGAAAAATAAGGGAAGGGACAAATAACATTAAAGACTTTTTGAAAAACAATGCAAAAACTGACTATCATATAAGTTCCCTTAAAGACATATGAAAATAATTTAAATGGAGTTACTATATAGTGATAGACACTATGACATCACTAGACAACTTATACGACCAAGGAAAACTTTCAACGACAGCAATGGGTTTCATCTCTTTGAATTGTTGGCGAAAGGGAGACCACAGACCCATTCAAACATCACAGACTATTGACATGACAGTTGGTTATGGTCCACAACTTGAGTATAAGAGCCTATTCCTGAAAACATGACTTTTACAACTTTGAAGATGGAGCAATTGACCTAGTGCCCACTGGACTCTTCACCTCTACTGACTAGCTTTCATAGTGCTGGAAGTCACACTGTATGCTACCAGAAAAGAAAAATAATCATCAGTACCAATGATGTACAAAACTGTCACCTACAATAGCAACCTGCCTGCAAGCTATACTGGTTCAATGGTGGCACATATATTAAAGAAGTAACCAATCAATATTTTGTTGGAGTTAAGGCCTACTCCATGAGATGGAACACATACCTGACACTCTTAAAGTGGCCCATAACCTGCGACCAGGTAAGCATGGATTTGGGGAAATCCTACTATTCTATTGGGGAAATACTATTATTCTGCTAAATGAACATAGAAATATAATGACACATTTCTATACTTATGAGTCAGAACATTGCTCAACCCTTGACACAGAAGCTTCTTATAGTGGATGGAAAATAACACAAAGATTCACATATGGACAGAAAGTGGGAGACTCTGGAGAACTTAGTCTTACATGAGAAGTCTTTATCAAACTCCACCCTCAAGGATGAGGGATCTATGCAGAAGAAGTAATATTATTTCAAGAGTCAGAGGTGGTGGATGACTCCCATTAGATAGAGTCTTCCAGACACAACTAATAATACCCATGATCTGAGAGACTGTGACAGCATGTACAGGAACAAACCGGTAAAGTCAGAAACTGAGGAGGGGTAGTGGACGAACAGTCCAACTCCTAACCAAGAACTGATTTGCAACTGATGGCTGGAAAATGTAAAAATTCATTTTCTCCAACAGAGTGTCTCTGGGTATGTCAACTACATTAAGTGTCAGACCACATTCTAGGGGTAGTTGGCCAGTGCAACATGGACTCCATGTTTTTTATAGGCTGTATGTTTTGTAAGTAGTTTTTGTATTATTGATTTTTTGTTTGTTTTGACTTTTATTTTCTGTTTAGATTTTTATTTTGAGAGAGAAAACAAAACTGTGTTGGCAATGTGGTCAGGAGGCTGTGGGAGGAGTTTGGGGAAGGAATAGAATATGATAAAATATATTGTATTATAAATTCGTTTTAAATAAAAAAGCAAACTTTTAATATTAATTTCAATTATTCTATGCCTAATTATGTACAGTCTTTTCCAAATAGCTATGAATGATTATTTCTAGGACCCTTGAACATACCAAAACCCATGAATGACTGTGTCATTATTTGAAATGACACAATAATTACAGAATATGCCAGTGTAACTGTGTATATTCTAAATCATTTCCAAATTACTTAAAATAACTAGTAAAATATAAATGCTGACATTTTTAATATACTGTAGTATATATGAGAAAACAAAGAAAGAAAATACAGCATCTATATAATTTTAGTATGGACACCTCTTTCCCCCAAATAGTTTCAGTCGGAAATTGGATGACACATTGAAAGTTGAAACCAGGAATAGGGAATCAATACTACAAAGAAATGTAATGACATTTATACAACTTAATTTTCCAATGAACATATACTTATGGATATATATGTATGCACACATTATATATATATATAAACATTGACTATCACTCTAATCTTCTGAGTGGCTTTTTAGATACTTAGTCCATAGTCTATAGTATTTATGGTAAACCTTGGAAATATATATATATATATATGTATATATATATATATATATTTATCCAGCTAGAAAAACTTAGTTAATATAAGGACTAACTTCCAGTTAAATAAAAATCCATAAATTTAGCAAAAGCCATGACTGATTTTTGTTGTTAATCCATAATCCTCTATTTTACACTTTATTAATGTCTGTGTTTGAAAATCTAAACTATTATATCCTCACAGAACTCTTATTCACTGGCTCTGTCTCCCAACTCACACACTAAAATAAACCTGAATGAAAGTTTCTTGACTCTTTTGAGGCTCAGTCTTCAAATTTATTTCACAAGGAGAAAAATGCTGCTATGATGACTAGTTATGACTTGTTTGAATAACCTATATAGAACAGGTTCACAATATTAACTTTATTCTCCATATATAACCAGTACATAATGAAACACGTAATTTTAAATTTAATATATTTTTGTCATACTTATGTAAACTTTTCCATGAAACATGTCCTATGAATTTATGTGATTTTGAAGTTGTTTAGCTAATTATGTGTTTCATTTTCAAGCTTCTTCTGTCTACCTTTCATTCATATATGGAATATTATTCAGGTAAGATTAACTTTTTTAATAAAGTGCCCTTTATGAAAATAAATTACTCATCTGATATGTTATAACTCATTTCCAATTAATTCAATTATAATATACATAAAATATAGATAAAGATATTTCTAAAGAAATTAGTGCACATTAGAAATGTTAAAGAAAATACTGAGTGTAATCATGTAACTGTAATCATTACTGTAACTGTTTTAAGGTAAATAGAAAAATGCATTTGTTTGTATATATGTATCACACTCACAGTAGAAATAATTCATGTACTTGTCCCATGAGCATGATTGCAGTATTGTTAAATCCAACTTAATACTTATCTAAACTTGGTAGTTCACACAATATATATGGCCTTTATAACCTCAACCAAATACCTCCCCAATATAACGCCAAGTTAATAAATTTTATTTGCTCTACTGAAAATCTCAAGAGAGACAAATGTAATGAAAATGTCTGGGAAGTGGTTCAAGTACTATAACACATTTTAGATTGTTCCCTATTTCCCTTATAAGAAGAGCAAAATCTTAAACAGATGACACAGCAAATTACAATTTAACATACACCTTCAATACTATTGTATTGCCTTGGTAACACTTTCTTCTCTACCTGTGATCCTTTATTGGTATCAGAAATAACAACAGAATATAGTGAAACAGAATACAGTACTAGATGTAATGGACATTTTGATTTATTATGAAATATGTGTTTGATCTTCCATTTTTTAGGTTCGATCTTGTTTCTGTCTATAGTTACCTGTCATGAAAGCCATACTTATTTATAGAAAATAATTGAACTTTGAATCAAGTTAAAAATTCGACTAGTACTATACTTACAAA
The DNA here is from genome assembly GCA_902168425.1 of Peromyscus attwateri. Taxonomy (NCBI): domain Eukaryota; kingdom Metazoa; phylum Chordata; class Mammalia; order Rodentia; family Cricetidae; genus Peromyscus; species Peromyscus attwateri. The sequence continues at coordinate 34,013 of CABHPP010140920.1, read as the reverse complement.
TAAAATCACTAACTTTTGGTGCATATGAGCTTCTAGAGTTTCTGCTGCAAAAACTACTTTTTCTAGACCATCCCATGCTAATGTTTAATTATCTTTCTTGCCAATTCTCATTTTCCTAAGAATCCTTAGTATACACGTATTTGAACATACTCCAGACCTATTGTCATCAGACCAGTTTATGCAGAATAATGCCTCTTTTCTGGAACTTCGTTCTTGCAGCTTGTGTCCCCTCTCCAGGTTAATTGTGAGAGCCCACAACTGACTCTGTTTCTCAGCTTGAGTTTTAAGTCTATTCTGAGTCAATAGAGTTCAAGCTTGCTTGCTCCAGGGCTGTGGGAAAGTCCTGATTAGCCCACAGGAAGGAACACAGTATCTAGCTAGATGCAGGCTGCTGACACCACCCGGAGGTGTATGGAGATAGAAAATGAAACTGCCTGCTCCTTGACACAAAGCAAGATAGATAGTGGTTGAACGTCTGTGCTGTGCATTGTTCTACCTCTATCCTTCAAAACTGTATATAAGCTGGCTGTGAAATAAACTCCAGGCAGTCTGGCATTGACCGGCAGATCTCTCAACTCTTTTCTGTCTTCTTCATTGTCTCTACTATCTGCATACCTCTCCCCAGTTACCCAGTTGACTGTCGGCAGGCTCTGACAGTTAATGCATGGTAACAGATAAGACTCCTTGAAGGGCCTTCTCAGAAGGACACATCACTGAAGTGTTAGTTCTCTGATAACATATGTGTGCAACTAAGATTGAATTAACACAAGGCCTATGAATTGCTGTAGTAGTTTTCTTTCTCAGAGTGTTGACAAGACACATTGGGAGTTGGAGCTCTGAGGATTTTAAAACAATAGTATTCAAACTCCCTCTTTCTAAAATGCCATAATACTTTCTTATGTAGCAGACAAGAACAGTAGTCACATAAGGGAGCATAGGAAAGAATTTGAAAGAACCGTTTGAGAAAGAAAGTGCAAGGAACAATTCTATAGACCACAACTTTATGAATACATTACATTTCATGAAGATTGTCTTAGAGTTCTCAGGAAATAAATAATACACTCAAGCATGAATATAAACAGATAAGGGTCATATATGAACTGTATGCTTTGTGTCCTAAAACATCACCCTGGGGCCTTCAAAATTATCCTGAATACAGACATTAGAAACTCTAGAAGTACAAAGAACACCAAAAGTTAGTGATTTTATGTGAGCGATAGTTCAGCAAATATGAACATATGTTTCTTTTGCAAAGGACCAGAGCACCAACAATGAGAACTCACAACCACGGGCACTTGTATTTGGCAACTCAGAACTGCCTATATCTCCAGAAGCATGAAATCATTTTATTACCTCTGGCCTCTGGTAGATAATGAACTTAAATGCACATACCGCACACATAGACCCAGACACACAGACACACACACTCATTAAAATAAAATGTATTTTTAAAGGTTTCTTAACATACTGCTTAAATAATAAAAATACAGAGAAATTTGGGGGTTATGAAGAAAGAGGGAGAAGCCCCTCACCCACATATTTTATGGAAGACTTCACTATGTGATGAACAGCCATCCCAGCACAATTACAAACACCTTGCAAACTTTTCCCCTCCAAGAAAAAAAAAAGTACATTTTTCCCCTTTTTTAGGGGTCTCACTGGAAACTATATTTGCAGGCTAACCAGATGTACAAATGCCTTTTGTCACCCTAGTGGCTTCTGCTTTTACTTCATCCAATTATAATTAAACCAAAACAACTCTAAAGTCAATTAATATGTCTCTTACCTAGAGAGAAAGAAAGGGTGGAAGGGGAGTTTCTTAGTGTCCTTTGACCCGTAACCTGATAGCTACGAACAAAAGTACATATGGGTAATAAGAAAACTGATTGTTTAATCTCCATTGAGCACATTGTCTTTCCCTGACTCTGTCTTGGGAGCAAATACACCAGTGTAGGTGTACTCCTGAGCACCTTTCGTTCTTGAAATCCTCACACTTAATCTTTTGAAAAATGTCTTTAATAAAATCTCCTAATTCTGCTCCCACTATAACAGCTAACCTTAAAATTCCTTTTAGAGTCCTCTATTGGCCAGACATGAGGTCCTAAAAGTTCAGGGAAACATCTTGGGCTGACAAGGGTAGGAGTGTGGGCCTTGTTTTTATCTTCTCCCTGTGGATCTTATCTTGTCTGGATCATGTCTTGTCTTGTCTACTTGCTCCTTAACGCTGGGCCATGGAGTTATATTTTCCCTAACCTGGCCACACTCAGGACAATTGTCCCTGGATTCACTCACTTGGATGCTCAACAGATTACCTGAGAAGCCACTATCTTTGAAGAATGGAGAGGTGCTTTTATATCCTTGGTGAATGAGAATAGCCTATGTAGCTTCTGAAATGTATCCAAGAGAATCAATTTAAGAAGAAAAACTATTGAATTAACACCTTCGTTGTTCTATAAAGCAGCATTACTAACCACTAGTCTTCTGAATTTTGGAAGTATGAAAATCTTACTACCTTATCACACTTAACAGATTTATTTATAATTCCAAGTTTACTTACATATTTTCTGTAGACAACTTAGAGTTTTCAAGTTATACCCTTATATATTCTCTTTAAAACCTTCTTTATGAAAAGCAAATGGATGTATTTGAATGGGAAGCCAGCATACAATTGTCCTATTTCTGATGCTTTAGTTGAACTTTGTAACTGTCTACCTGCTGATGCCTCTTTTTTGTGTATTTTCATCTTTTTCAAATACAAATATCCCTTCAACATGTACCAAGCCAAACATCGTTGATCATTGACAACTTTGGCGTGAAAATAAGTTGTGCCCTTCAACATATTCTAATAAACTAATTTAAATCTTCACATCTATCACTGTATAAAAATGATATTCATTCACTATATTCAGCTTCTCAATCCCTGGTAACAAGTCACCATACCCTATGATAGACAATCTAACTGAAGATTTTTCAAAGGAATAGCAGTGAATCTTTTATAAAGAAACAAAGACTTCTGTATTATCGATGTGGTTTAATAATAAGCAAATGATAAAGACACTCAGTTAAAGCAGAGCAGAATGTTTCTGTAAATCAGGTTCACTGAAGGTATCAGAACATTTTTTAGTTGACATTGTGTAAGCACGCATATTATCAGAATTTTGTTGTCTTTCCATCTTTATTTAGGTTCCACGTTTAATTTCCTCTCATAATTAGTATTAAATGTTCCAGTTATAGCTTACAGATTCTTATGCTCACTTTGAAAGTTTCTTTTCCCTGTCTCTTTACAAAATTTCTGGGTCATTCATTTTTCTTTCCTCCCAATGGAATTTCTCTCATAAAAGTTACTAGATTGACAATGTTAGTGAGTTATACTTCTTTTTTTTTTTCTAACAGTCTGAGACTACTCAATTGTGATAAAGCCATTTGCACCAAAAGAAATACATTTGGGCCTAATTAACTTCTGTTCATTAAAAATGACCTTGTTGCGGTGAAACAGGCATTTCAGCAGTATAGTCAGAAATAGCAATGAAGGAAGGGGTGTTTTAGACATTTCTCAGTCCTCTACTCATAATGACTCAGATAACATTAAATTTTGGTGATGTGATTAATATAATCATCTTTAATAATATGGCCTATTTGTCCACTGATGCAAATGGTTTCTTTTCCCCCAAGGAGTGTGGTGTTATAGAACAGCTCCTCACCACCTCATGCTGTTAACATCTGATTGCCCACTTCTGATAAATGTGTGCCAACAAGGTATACAGAAGCTATAAATTTCCCCCAATCCAAATGTTGGATTATATTACATTAAATCCTAATACATTTGTTTTTGAAAGAGAAAGAGAAACTTCGAAAACAATATTGTTACTTATGTATGTTTATATTTAATACCTTTTATTTCTTTTTCCCATAGGTCAAGTGCATAAGCTATGCTTTTAGCTTTACTGTTTTTATTGTATTGAATTAATACCAAGAAAAACATCAATTCACTAGGAATTAGTGTATTTATTAAAAATATTTAATTCATCCACAGTGGCCACTGTGCTTATTAACAAGTTGTTTACAAAAATAAGTTGATAGTGGAAATTCTCTTTCAGGATTTTATGAGATTTAGTTTTTGTAGTTATGGGAAGTCATTTCATTTGAAGTAAGTTTTATCTATTACCTCACATTTACAAAAATGCTCATCTTCATACTCTTGATCATATATAAACTAAATGTGACAGAGATACTTAGGAATTATAAGTTACTATGGTGTAATGCATATTTGATGTCAAATATTGGAATTAAATTCTGGTTTGTACTTAGAAGATAAAAGCAGGTCTTACTATCCTATTAGAATGTGTAAAATAATATTTAGATGAAAAACAATATTCATTAGAAACAATATTTTTCAGATAACATTTTGTTAGTTAAAATGAATCTATGTAGAACTTAAAATTGGAAACTACAATTTGGTGTTTATGTGGGCTTTAATTTAACATTTACACTATTCTTATAAAAAAGAATAGTAATAAATGTAAGTTTTGTCACACAATATGAAGATGGGTAGATAGGAAGCTGGGTGCCTTTAACAATCCTAGTTCCTCACCACTTAAATCACTTTCTGGCCTTCAATTTACACATCTACAAATTATGGATAATACATAAGTATCAACATTCTCAAGCCTGGCTATATTTTCAAAGTAGTCTGGGATCTTTTAAAACCATCCGTGTCTAGTCCAAAGAGGAGAATTTGTCTGGGATGTGTCTGAAACAGACATAACGTAAAGGTCACTGAGCAATTTGCTTTCAGTAACAACTGACTGAACTGATAGTATGATCGCTAATATGTCTGGTCGAACAATGAAATCTGCAAACTATAAATAAACTAGGTGTTTAGTGTTAGTAAGCCATAAGATTTAGAAACTAGAAAAATTAAAATAGACCCTACTAGAATACTTCAGTGTGTGTGTCATGTGAAAAAGATAATTCCTGTTCATTTCTTATGATTATTCACCACTGCCTGTGAGCATCAGCATGTATTTCTAGGAATAGATTCTCCCTGGTGCTTTTAATGACTGAAGCTTCCCACACTTGCCACTCATCAGAAACACATGCCCTGTGGGTTGCCACTATACCATTGGCTTGCTCGTAAAAAGTCATAGGAACTTAGGAACACAGTGCTCTAAGCAATGTGAAGCATAATCTTATGATTCCAATTACTCCTCGGTGCTTAGGATACCAGGGAAAACTAAAACCATCTCTAGTTTTAATTCTCAAAGACATTTCTGTGCTGAAACATAAGAATGCAACTTTGAATCAATCAAGAATTGCAAAGAACCTATAAAACTCTACTTCTAGGACACCAATTTTCATGGAAGTATCATAGAATTTAATATAAATATCATTTGAAAATTGTACAATGTAAACATAGGGAAAGTATGTTCTTAATCTTAGAATAATCCTTTCCTGTTTAGGGGGTAATATCATGTACTTTTAAGACTAATAATCATCTCCTTTTAAGACTAAGTAAAAAACAAATCATTCTAATTTATAAACTTTAAGCATTTTCAGTATTTTATTCAGAGAGCAAAAGGAAAATATATATTATACACATTTAGTATATTTACATATGTGTGTTTAAGTAATAGCTGATGTATATTGTGTATATATAATGTGTAGTATAAAATGTGTGTTTATATATAACTACACATAATCTACATATTGAAGATAAATTGAAGTAATATATTTACCTAATTTTCATGACTGTCCTTATTCACTACAATAAATTATGATTTAATATACTTTTACATTAGGGATTTATCAGTTCTTTATTATTATGAACATGAAAATCACTGAATAGTTTATGAATATTATTTACCTTTCATGTTTGTGCTTGTTAGCTCTGGATTTAGAAAGCTCATTCTATGACTCAAGTCTGTGGATGGATTTCAAATCTCCCTTCAATGTGTTCACATTCTGGCCTCCTGACTGTGCAAAATATGTTGTTCTATGATAATGGAATGAGGCAGAGTGCTTTCTTCAGTCTCCTCTTGACCAATAGCTGAGGAGCCCCCCCATGGTACTTGACTAGAGCCTCTGGATAAGCGAGACAGTTGTTCAGCAGTCTTCTCTTGAATGTGGCATATGGTGATACTAACTTAGCTTGACCTTGTATCTTGAGAAAGGTTAGATGAATAGTTACAAATACTTTATTCTAATATCATTAGCTTATTTAACATTAAACCACTTTCAAATTAGCCATTAAATATTTATCTGTCATCTATTTGTCTATAAATCTGTCTATATCTATCTATCTATCTATCTATCTATCTATCTATCTATCTATCTATCATCTACTTACCTACCTGTCTAATGAGATTTGATTATACATTTCACCTTGTATGAAATACAAAATATTAAAATGTAACAGTGAGTAGAAAATTTACTTATCATCTTTCATGAATGCCACCCTCTTCTAATCCAAGCATAGGAGAAACAGATGTAGGACGATGGGGTGTTCAACTAAATAGGGACTTCAAAGACCCTCTCTTAATCAACAAAAATGAAAATTATCTGCAACAACCAAAATGAAAAAAAAATGTTCTCCTTGTATAGTATGTATGTGGTACCCATGCATTAGATGTGACTTTCATGAAAATCTGAATGATGAGGAAGTGTCTCAAGTGGCAAAGTATACTTTAATTCAGGTGGAATCTGGCAATCATATTCTAAGTAGAGTTCATGTTCCTGGAAGAAGCACAAGCTCTGGCTGAGGCTCAAGAATATACTTAATGTGCTGCCAAGATTTTCTCTGAAAAATCTCATCTGACCACTTAGTGCTAACAAAGAAAGTAGGAATGCATTAAAAGTTAAATATAAACCAGTCAAGATGGACAGGTTACATCCCTCATTTATATAGCAGACTACAATTTGTTTATTTTATTCGGGTGTGTGTGTGTGTGTGTGTGTGTGTGTGTGTGTGTGTGTGTGTGAGGTTTGGTTAGGAACTAGGACTTCACAACAGTAATATCTACATTTCACCACTGAGCTATGAATTTAGATGAAAGCTATTAGGTCCAAAGCAGCATTCCTCAAAACAGCAGGGCCCTAAACAGAAGGAATCTAGCTGGGTAAACAGAAGCCTGAAGGTAGGTCTCTATTTACCAGAAACAGCAGATATAGTATTTTTTCCCGAGACAGAGTTTCTCCTTGTGACAGGATAGCCCTGGCTATCCTAGAATTCACTTTGTAGACCAGGATGGCCTTGGACTCCCAGAGATCCACCTGCCTCTGCCTCCCAAACGCTGAGTTTTTTTTAGGGTTTCTCTGTGTAGTTTTGCTGCCTGTCCTGGATCTCACTCTGTAGACCAGGCTAGCCTCAAACTCACAGAGATACACCTGGCTCTGCCTCCAGAGTGCTGGGATTTAAGGCTTGTGCCACCACTGCCAGACCCAAATGCTGACATTTAAGACTTGTCACCATTCCTAGATTAGAAGAGATTTTAAGGCAGGTTTCTGTTTATCAGGAAAACAGAGATCTTCAACTGGGTTTCTGTTACCAGAGACCACCTTAAACTTCCCCCAAAGGTAAATAAAATACAAGGCAAGGGCACTAAATTCCTGTCAAACTAAACAGCCTCTGTCAGCTCAAAGCCCCTATCCTGATGACATAAAATGCCATTTTACTCTTCACTATGTCCTCCCCCCAGAGATAGCCTTGGCAATTTGATTGCCAAAAGACCTTGCTTTCCACCCAAGGAGCAGCATAAATTGCTTGCTTCCCATGCCCTTGCTCGCACAAGGAAGTTCTAGACTCTTTCTTTATACAAATAGTAGTTTGTTCCTTTTTGTTTGTTTGTTTGTTTTTTGGTTTTTTGAGACAAGATTTCTCTGTGTAGCTTTGTGCCTTTTCTGGAACTCACTCTGTAGCCTAGGCTGGCCTCAAACTCACAGAGATCCGCCTGCCTCTGCCTCCTGATGCTGGGATTAAAGGCGTGCGCCACCACCGCCTGGCTCATCCCTTTGTTTTTCACCAGAACTCTTTTGCTGTGTGTTGAAGGCAGAATCTTTTAAGCTTGCAGGCTCCTTATGGAAATAAACTTTTTAATCCTTGTAATTTCTTCTTACCAAGTGTTTTCTTTAATTTGTGGGAACTATAAACACTCTCCAGGGGAGGGGGGGGAAGCTATTACTAGATTAACAACAGGTCATGTGGCCTTGGTGGAGAGCTAAAAATCCAAGATACTCGAAGTATAAGAGTTAATCCATTTGAATGTGTTGATCACCTGGGCAAGGGACCACACATGAGGAAGGCTGATTCATCTGAAGGCATCTTAAGAGCTAGGGTGAATAATTGTATCTTCAATGGGATAATGTACTTTTCCTTCCCCCAAATCACTTGCTCAGAGCAGTCACTTAAGGAGCCATAGCCATGTGACTGGCTAAAGCCTGATCCTTTTTCTGAATTGCTTCAGAAAAATCATCATTTCTTTTTCTGTTTCATTCTTTCAGATTTTAGGCAGGGCCTAAGTGGATTTTATCTGGTATTCTGGGCTGTGGCATATGTTATGAAGCCCTCCTCCTTTCTAAACAGATGCTTGTCTGTCATGTGACTGATGTGCATGACTGATTAATTTAAATTACATGGCTTTTTTTTTATTTTTATTTATTTATTTATTTTTTTATTCCCTCCTTTATCTCCCTTCTCTGGGAAGCTACTGAGATTTACAGTTTGCCAGTCCTGGGTTTTCTGTTCTAAAAATCTTATAAAATTACCATCAAGCTTCTATTAATCCCAAAGATGTTAGTAGAAAGACCAATGACCCAAATCATCATGATCAAATTACTTAAGCAAGCAACTAGTTAAGCAACTTGTTTCATTCTTGTATATGGGCTGTTTCCCCTGTAAAGTTGGGGTTCAAGAGATCAGCATTGGACATGGGGAAAATGAAGGCTTTTATAGCTCAGGGGTAGGGGTTTTCCAAATGGAGGATTTGGCAGGCAAATAGCGTTATGAAAGAAAACACAAGGTAGTCATAACAACAGGTGGTTATAATAACTTTTGAAACAAAAGTAGCATTGTAAGATTGCCATAACAACTTTTTTGAAACAAAGACATAATTACCCTTTCCTGGAACAAGCAGTACAAAACTATTTGTAGTTGAGGTTACAGGTGGGGCATAGCCCAGTCCTTGAGAAACAGAGGTTAAATCATAAACAGGAATAAACATAGTTTGTCTTTACTTTAAGATGACATTCAAGCCTAAAATGTAGGCAGACTGGTTCATCACTTCTCTTGGATTCTGTTCTTAATTTCTTTTATTAATGAGAATAAAAATCCTGAGAAAGGGTCCTAGCCTCCCTGGTGACATGGCACCCCAGATGGGTCTCTTCAAATATTTTGGTAATACAATGATTGGTATGTGAGAAATTCCATGATTTATTTTTAAACAAATGGGTTTAATGGCTACATGTCTACTTCACTTCGTGTTCTCTCCTCCACCAGTATCTCCTTTGTTATTCATTTGTCATGCATGCTTGTTTGTTCTAGAATTCCCAAAATGCTAAAACTTCAAGACTTACCTAGTTTTGTATTCTCCTTCAGTGCTCTCTCTCTTTTCACATCAGTTTCTAAATTAGCCAAAATTATTAGATTAAGAGGTTGAATCTTAGCCAATGAGGAACAGCCAAGGTCTCCTTGCATTAAGGATGAAACACTGGGGTCCTCTTGGCCATACATGCAGTTACCTAATTGCATGAGGCATATTCTTTTCAGAAAAGGAATGTATTGGTGGGTGATGTCTGTGTCAACTGTGTGCTTCTTTGTGCAACACTGATAATATTCATTTCCCAATAGGTAACTGATGACCAGGATCAGCATTTATTTGACCAGAACTATTTAGTCATGCATAGATCTCTTCTGTGTATTTAAACCAAAACCATATGTCAGTTTCTCTAATATGAAATTTGGGGTATTGGTCTCTTTATTTGTCCCTTAATGGCCAGCTTCTCCTGTCACCAAAGCTAGTTCATAAAAATATTTTCTAAATATCTATTTAGTTCTGTATATGTAAAATTGGTCAGAATTATTGAAATACCACCATTTTACTAATAGCTAAGTAGCTAACTGGAAAATTTTCACTTGTCTCTCTATATAAAATGTTGTAAATTTACAAAAAATGTTCACATATAAATACATATGGGGAAACCACTGAGTGGTATTTCAAAGCCATTACCAAAAGATTTCATGGTCCTTTTAGCAAATGGACAGAAGATGAGCAAATGGGTAAGTCCTGGAAGAAGTCATATGTCAAAAAACCTCAGTCACTTTTGCTAACAAAGTTTACTCTGAAAATGTTTAGATTTCAAATGTGTTCATCTTCAGCCAGGCTTTTAAATATAAATCAAAGAAAAACTAAAAAATGAAATAGCAAGGAAGTGAATACCTAAAGAAGAAGAAAAGGGATATGAGCAAAGGTTTTGAAATATTTTCACAGACTAGAGCAAGATGATTTATATGCTCTTTTGCTTAGGGTGCCTTTTTTATGTCAGATTCCTTGTTCTCAGCTAGAGCTGCTGAGAAAAGCAAGTGGGAGAGAGTGTGAAAGCAAAGAGCAGAAAGGATGTTCTTTCATATATTCATACTTTTTAAATCAGTCATTTCAGAATAAAGTGTAGATATGTAGACTTTTTTTAAAAAGAAAACTCTCAAAAGCATAATGGGATATTTCTGGTCTTCAAGTTTTAAGTCAAAGATTCTTAATGAGTATTAATTTTAGGCCATGCTCTATATGAGAACAAAGGATTTCAGCAGAATTACCTTGGCCATAGGTATTACTAGAAAAGAAGGAAAAATAACATTCAGACATTGAAAAACACAAAGACAATATGCCAGCATAAGACTTATTTCTGAGGTACTTAGCATTGTACACATTTTCCTCTATGGTTAGCCCCTTTACGTTCTAGTACTTATCCTCATATAATTGTTACACTAAATTTGAGGGTCATAGCATATGCACCAAGAAATTTTCAGCTACCTGTTCTCAAGAAGCCAATTTAAAAAAGCAGATTAATAGGAGAAAGGCCACATTAATAAGTAATAGAGATCCAGAAACTCCACAAGTCTGCCTTTGTCATTAATGGAATTCAAGTTTAAGTAGAGGGGCAATGATTTACATATCCAAACATTCCTATCCAAATGTGTACCCATCTCATTGGAGGATCATCATTGGCTAGGCCTTAGCTACATCTTCTAAGGTGATTCTAACAAGTTGATAGAACTTTGTAAAACTTTTTTCCAGGAGACAAACTTCCTCCGGTGATGTCTTTTCTTTTATCAGCATGGGATTCCTGGGGAAATATTTATTTATCTGGTATCCATTGTTTCAAGACCAATAGTCAGATTGAGAGTTACAAGAATCTCTTTCTGTCTATATTTCTGCCAGGCCGGTTAAGTCTTTATAATTTAGGGACAATGAATTCTTTAGTGATACTATAAATGTCCATGGTTGTGACACAAAGATGCCTGTACTGTTATGTCATTACACAGGCCCATGAAATTGTAACATAGCTGCCCATTCAATAGAGTGAATCTGAGCTTAATCAGGGAAGATGGCCATGAAGAAATAGAAACCTAACTACTAGCATTTCTCAGAAAGTCTGTGAACTCAGAGAGCTGTTTGGTTGTGTTTAGAAAACTTCAGTTTTCTTTTTCCCCCCTGAGCAGCCACCTGCCAAAGTCAAAAGATATTAATACTCTTGTAGCTTATCTTTTTGCCTATGGATTTGAGGGAGATTATTCTCTGTTCTTCCTTCTTTAACAGTCCATGACATTTCATCCACCATAATCCAGATCATACTTTATTTTGAGCTATTTCCTGTTTTTTCTCTAACTTAATAAATGTACTTATAACCACCGAGACAGCCACTAATGAAAAAATACTGTAATTAGTAACAAAAAGCTATTGCAATTTGAGACTATGTTCTGGAAAACTCATAAATACATCTAAGGATACAAGAGAAAGGGGAATTTTTTTTTCCAAAATTTAAATTTAGTCTCAGAGACTTGAACCATAAAGGACAAAAAACCTCTCCCACTGATATGTGTCACTTGCCAGAAAGAATAATTTTTGAAGATCAAAAAGAAGTATACCTATGCTGGTTTGAAATGAAGATCATTGGTAACAGAAGCTCATTGTAGGATTTGCTCTTGTTCATTTGAGAGATTTGGTTGTATAACAACAGATACAGGTGGATTATGTGACATATTGAAGATCTAAGGAATTTCCTGTCAAAAGCTGTGTCACAGGATACATACAACTAGAATAGGGCATGTAGGATTTTCAGGAATCTCTCATGATAAGGTGTCTTGTAGACATGCTCAGTGAACACTTCCTTTTCCTGCTCCCCTAGCTGTTTTTCATCAGAGTTTGATATAAATGGCTTTTGTGTTAATCATCTTTTAAATGTCATAAAATACACCTATTAAATCAACTGCAAGGAAGAAGAATGAGCTTTGACTCGATGCTTCTGAGGTTCCGCATCGTGATTGGATGTTTACGTTGTTAGTGGGCCTGTGGTGAGAAGGACATTAGTGAAAGATAGGAGCTGCTTGACTCACTATGGCTGGTGCTATAGAGAAAAGGTTGAGCTATGCAGGAACAAAGCACATCTATTAAAGGCACAGCCCCAGTTCCTTATCTTCTCAAATAAGGCTCGCCTTCTTATTACCTAGTCAGTTAAGAATCAACAATACATTAATTATTCATAATAGTTTAACAGTATTTAAATTATTTCACTTAATTTTAGGTATTATAATTACATAATTTCCCCCTCACTTTCCTGCCTCCTATGTGCCCCTTTTTTGATCACTTCCAAATTCATGGATTCTTTTTCATCAGTTGTTGCTATAGGTATCATTACTGTTAAGGACCACATATTCAAACTCCTGATCTACTTCATAAGAATTACACTTGATATGGAAAATTTCACATTTGTTTTCCGTGAATATTGGTTCCCAAATTCTGTCTTAGAAGGGCTTGTAACACTCTTTTCATTGAGATCTTAAATTTACTCATTTTTTTCAGATTATAAGATAATGTTTTTAATATCCTTTTCTTTATTCTTTGGAGTTTGATCGCAAGAATCATGAAAAAAAAAGCACTTATATATTATTAAACTGTCTTTGCATAATTTTGCACATAAAGTATTATATAAGTCTCTAATTTCTTTTAGATTAAACATACGTAAATCATAGTCCCAATCTAGTAGGCCCTGAGATGTAGATTGATGTGTATTGTGTGGAAAAATAATATACACAATGAAATGGTACTGATGGACACTTCTGAAATGGTTGTTAGTTGCTATTTAAGAGAACAAAACACATGCAGATCTCAAAGCCCTGGAACCAGGGCTCAGACCAGCATCTTCAAAAAATTACAAATTATACTGTATGCATAGACTCAAATTTATATGCTAAGAGGTTATCAGACTCTTATTTTATTGGCATGTTTTAATACACACATGTATATGTAAGTATATACATATGAAATAAATATATTTGTGTGTATATGTATAATTTTCTTAATATTTTTGGTTACTTTTTATTTCTCAGAATTCTTCAGCTGTTTCTTACATATCAGTATGGTTTAAACACATAAACTTCCTCTCTCTCTCTGTGTCTGCTTCTGAACACAGATTCAATACTATCTGAAACAGTTTCTCCTGAATTAAAATTGGTAAGACAACAAATGAATTTATTTCATCATAGACCTCTTTTGACATCAATTGTAATGCATTTGTTATATATTGGAAATGTACATTTGTCCTCTTCCCTGATCCGCACCAAATAAGTGAATAGAACTGGAAATCTTAATTTTACTTTTTGACCTGTGAAAGGAAAAAGGGATTGAGATGGAATTAATCACTAATGGCCATTAATGCAATCAATAATACATATATAATGAGGCCTCCATTAAAACCCAGAAGGACATGTTCATTACTCCCAGGTAGATGAATAAATAAAAGTGCCTAGAGGTTATAGTGACTGAAGAAGTCAGAGAAGGACTGTGAGCTGACATTCAAATGTTCCTTCTCTCCATTCTTCAGGATGGAAAGGTGAGCAAGTAACTACCTTTTTATAAACTTTATGGACCATTCTCATAATGATAGGAGGTGAGCATAGAAACCTCTTTCATTTTATTTTATATTGTATTTTATTTTTTGCCTATAATTAGACATACAAGTGACAAGCTAGGTTTATAATTGACATTTGATAATGAGACAGTTTTTGAAACTCAAACCTTAATCCCTGGGTTTAAACGTGGTTGGAATCAGAAGTGAGTTAAATTATAAGAAATTGAGGTGTTGACATTTACTGTCTTTATTGTCTATTTTTAGTGCAGCCTATACATAGACTAAAGATGAAAAGGAACTACATTCCTTGCATTTTATTACTGTGGGATGTCATTCTGTATGCTGTGAATATGTGTTGCTCTGATTGGTTGATAAATAAAACACTGATTGGCCAGTAGCCAGGCAGGAATATAGGCAGGGCAAGCAGAAGAGGAGAATTCTGGGAAGAGGAGGGCTGAGTGAGGAGTTTCCAGTCAGACACAGAGGAAGCAAGATGACAAGGCAGAACTGAAAAAAATTTACCAAGTCATGTGGCTGCTGTGGGATGTTCTGTATGGCAAATGTGTTGCTCTGATTGGTCAATAAATAAAACACTGATTGGCCAGTGGCTAGGCAGGAAGTATAGGCGGGACTAACAGAGAGGAGAAAAAACAGGAAGGTGGAAGGAGTCACTGCCAGCCGCCGCCAGGACAAGCAGCATGTAAAGATGCCAGTAAGCCATGAGCCATGTGTCAAGGTACAGATTTATGGAAATGGATTAATTTAAGATATAAGGACAATTAGCAAGAAGCCTGCCACGACCATACAGTTTGTAAGCAATATAAGTCTCTGTGTTTACTTGGTTGGGTCTGAGTGGCTGTGGGACTGGCAGGTGACAGAGATTTATCCTGACCGTGGGCCAGGTAGGAAAACTTAAGCCACATGTGGCTAAACATAAATAAGAATTAAGGGTTAATTTAAGTGTAAGAGCTAGTCAGTAATAAGTCTGAGCTAATGTTCAAGCAGTTTTAATTAATATAAGCCTCTGTGCGTTTACTTTGGGGACACAAGTGGAAGAGATTTGTCTTGACCGCCACCCAGCGGGGACACAGGAAAACTTCCAACTACATTTTATTTATCATTCCAGTTAGTACTTGCTGTCAGGAACAATATGAACAGGAAAGCTAGTATTATTACCAAATACGACATTGTTATAAGTTGGAGACATAGTGATACATATGTTTGCTATTTGCTCATTCTTTGAAGAACATTTGCCAACAAAGATTCTTTGATGAGCACCAATAATATCAACAAAGTTGATGTTATGAATGCAGCATCTAGCTGATATATGTGTTCTCTTCTTATGTACCGTTAGCCATATTTATTTAGCACTGTCTTGTGAACTATTATAATTTCTCTCTGAGCTATCTAAAGTTCAGAAGTTTTAGGAAGTTACCCAAATTGCAAAATTAGCAAGATTCACACTCAAGTTTGTTTTTTTGGCAGTCAAAGAAACACATGTCAGATAAGAGCATGACTACTACATCTACATGATATTTTATAGATGTAAAAACATTTCCTAAATCTCACTACATGCATCATTTTATAGGCATCAAATAGGCTTGTATTTGGTAGGGTAGATGTGAGTATTCATGTGTATTGTCAGAATAAGAGTAACGACTTTCTTTAAATTGATATTTACAAGCCTAAATGGGAAAAACACTGGAAAGGAAAAGTCAGAAGGTAAGTAGAATATCAACCTACTTGTTGGTTCATCTTCCATGCAAATATTTATCATGTATTTTCTAAGTTTCCAGCAGTGTTTGATTTCCCATTCTTTCTCTGTTCATCTGCTTGGCTGTAATTCCATCTGCAGAAGGTAATTTCCTGAAGCATTATTTTATAAAATTAAAGGTTACCAAATCAGATTGGGTCCATATTCAAACTCTAACTAAGGCAACATCCATACATGAGAAAGCACATTCACATGCTTCTGAACACCATTCCAATGTCATGGGACAGTTTAGACTAGGACAAACAAATGAATAAACACTATATATTGCTCATTAATTGTCATAGAATAATCTTAGAACTCTTGCAGAAGAAATAGACATAGGATCCCTAGTAATGCAGACACTACTATTATCTCAATTGTTATTGATATTATTATTGTCATTAGTAGTAGTAGTTTATTTAACAGATGAGGCATACAGGATATGTGACTTTTATCCAAGACTGAACATCTAGAACTGTTAAAAGTTAGCATTCTGAACATCTGCTTCCAGAGCATGCTTTTCTCTGCTTTGTGATACACCATGGTGTTGTTGCTTTGGAGGCACAATTAATGTGAAGAATAAATATAAAGTACTCAGCAGGGAGCCCACGGCACAGAGGATGCTCAGCAGATGCTTGTGTTCCTTTCCTGTCACCTCAGATTTTTCTGTCCACAACATTATGCCACTTTACTCTTTGTGCCACGTTATCTCTTTTGTAAACAAGTCAGAAATAACAATGTTGTGCCAGAGGGATTTCACATTTCTACGCAATGGATTATATGAATTGTGTCACAAGAATAATCAAGAAAAGAATGTGGATTTCTATAAGCAAACAATTCCCCTGCAGTTTATTTCTTTCCCTTGCCATATGCATTTTTATAGCTCCAGGTCACTGAATATCACTTCACAGACATGTATTCATATATAATTTTAGCTCTAAGTAGTAAAGAAAGCAGAAATGATTTGACTAGAAAGAGAAAAGAATGTACAATCTAATTATCTTCCCAAGTTTCTTTGTAATGAGGGAGGACTCCATGAAGTGTGAGAAGTATTTTCCTTCAAGCTAATTGACCATTTACTCAGGATGTTTTTAGATTCAATATGCCTGCATCACAGATAGGCATGATGCTACAGTCCCTATTTATAAAGTCAGTCTATTTCAGACCCACCTTGCATGTTTAGTATTGAAACTGTACTTCAGTGGTTATGTTCTTCTTAAGCTACTGTTTTACCAAAAGTCTGCTTCCTTTAGGACATAAGGTGCTGATAATTATAGCATGATCTCAAAAGCTTTAGAATATTATCAGATTGGTCCAGGATATGAAGTCATTCAGAAATCCAGTGAAAAGATAACTTCAGTTCATACCAGCACGAAGCAAAGGAGCATTGTTTCTTGTGTTCTTTAAATGTGGAACATGATGAAAGTTAAGTCATCCATGGAGATGGAATCAGAAACTGCTTAATTATTCTGAAGTAGATTTAAAAAGAATCATAATCTTTGATTTCTTTGACTTTTCTTCCTCCCTCAAATAGCAATTACAAACACCTTCCATTTCCACACAAGCTAAAAGCTCCCCCTACTGCTGAAGTGTTAATAGAAAAAGCAAATGTATTTTCTTTTTTGTATTATTTTTAAATTTTTTGAGATTATAATTACATAAGTTTCCCCTTCCCTTTCCTTTCTCTATTCTTTACATGTACCACCAACCTTGCTTTCTTTAAAATTCGTGGCCTCTTTTTCTTTAATTCCTGGTATGTATATGTATGTATACATATGTATTCCTTAGTACTTAAATACACCCTTCTCAGTTTGTATAAAGTCACTTGTATGTATATTATCAGTGCTGATCTTTTACCATTGGATTACCAATTCATATGTTCTTTGCTGGGAAAGACTATCTCTCCATCACTCTGCATTTTTTTTATTTGCCCGTAATTCTTTCTTGTCCTTGGTTGCTCCCTAGAGTTTGAAGGTAAGTTCCTATTGCTGAGGACATCATATTCTTTAGACACAGAACCAAGAGCATCCAAACTAGATTTGCCCTTAAAGCCTAATCCTTTAGGCTTTCATGGTACCAAAGGCATTAAAAGGCATCATGCAGGTTACCAAAAGAGGGAAGCAACCAACAGTGTCATCTACCTATGACACCTATGAACCATAATAATGACCCTCAGAGCACAATAACACCAAAGATGCTATTGTGGTGCACTTACGTTGGTGTTGACAAAGAGCTCTTTATTTGGGCTTTCAAAATGTGTTTGACTCACTTCTTTATCAATTCATAGAAGTAAGCTATTGCTTTACTAGAAGAGCTACAATAAAGAAGGGATTCAGACTTAACCCATCATGATCCACAAGGTTTCATACAGGTGGACTTCAGTGACATTACTCTAAGAATATTTTGTCTCTCAATTCACTTCCCTTTGTTCTTAGTGTTAACATTTTTTGACTCTAAAATTACCTTTTTTTAAAAAAAAATACTGTTCAAAAATAATTTATCTTCTTAATAAAAGCAAATTCATCTCTTTCATGTTGTGGGATATTCCTTTACACTGTGTGAAGACATGTCACTGTGACTGGTTTAATAAAAAGCTAAATGACCAATAGCTAGGCAAGATTCTTGAGACAGAGAGAACACTGGGAAGAAGAAGGCAAAGTTACCAGACTGTTACAGAGAGGATGCAAGATGTGCAGGAGGAGAAGTAAAAGCCACAAGTCATGTGGCTGCAAATAGGTGAATCAAAATGGGTTAATTTAAGTTGTAAGAACTAGTTAGAAACAAGCCTAAGCTATAGGCAGAGCTTCCACAATTAATAATAAATCTCCATGTCATTAATGGTGAGCCAATGGTCCTAACAAAAAAGTCTGACTCCACTTTCTTAGTGAGAGAAATAATCACATCCTTTGTTCTAAACTGTAGACTAAAATGAACGTCCACTTTGGACTTAATCAATACAATAATACCTAAATATGCTATTTGACTTAAAACTTGAAGATCAAGTTTTAGTCAGCATGAGAGCTGTATGCATTACTGTAGCATATTGTGGTGAAAGTGCTTAAGAAAGTTGTGATACTGACAGGGGTTTTAGGATAGAAGGAAACCAAGGCCTAAGATTTTAAGGAGAAAAGCAGGCAGGACAGGAAAGAAGGAAGATCTAGCACATGCCAGAGAAACCATCTTGAAACAAAGAAGGCAACTTGTCAGCTCCCGGTGGTTGTTAATCATTAGGAAATAGGAGCAGAGAGATGTGTTACCTAACAGCTAAGAGACCTTTCATTGGCCCAACTCAGACCTATGCTTATTACAGCTGTGTGAAGATGTAAGCTTGAGCATTTTCAACTTTGAATAATTTGTCCATCTCAATTTCAGAGTTCTCAGTTCACTGTCATTTTCAAGATATTTTGCAACACCAAGGACTACACAAAGAAGAAAAAATATCAGGGCTATATCATATACAGTTTCAGCAAGGAGGCTATTTTGCATTGTTATATTCTTTTCGCTCGGTGTTTTCTCCACATATCTAGGTGTAGCTGGACTAAACAAATTGAGTCAATGAACATTGTAACTTACAAGCAACACAGGTGATGTTTTGACTTGAGTTTCAATGTAGATTCTAAAATTTTCTTTCTGAGGTTTTTTTTTTTTTTTTTTTTTTTTAGGAGAAGAAAATGCCCCTGTTAGCCAGACCTACCTACTTCAGAGTGGCTGCTCAAAATTATCCTTCAGGGAGAGTTTGACATTGAATGCAACAAGGATGGATTCTGCAGTCTGTTATAAATATTAATAGGCTCACCACTCTTCTACATTAAATTCAGTCTTCAACTGAGGCATTCTTTAACACATAGTAGTTTTCTATTAAAAGTCTCTATCAGTGAACAAATCGCTCAGTTAAACTGTTGACAGTAACGTTATTTTTAACTTGTCTGGTAACATAAGATAATAGGCTATTTTAAATAGGACAAATAGTGCAATTTTGTCTAGAACACAATAAAAGCAAGTTCATATGTTATAATTTGACAATGTCTGAGAAGCACTATTCATTCTTTTTTTCTTTAATATAGTATCTAATCCTATAAATAAAATTTATTCTACTGAATAAATGGAGTCATTGGTATAAAATAAGAAACATTTTAGCTATATTTTATCCAAATACAATTGTATTTAAAGGGTAGCATTTTTTCATTATTTAAAAACATCCATAGGTTAACATCAGTGATTAACATAAGTACATACATTTAAAATCAAGGTAACTATTAAAATTCCACAAATACGTATTTTATTCTGTCTCTGTCTCTGTCTCTGTCTCTGTCTCTGTCTCTGTGTGTGTGTGTGTGTGTGTGTGTGTGTGTGTGTGTGTGTGTGTATGCACCTGTGTTCCATTAGTTCTTTGCAGAGGTCAGAGAACATGTTAGGGAAGCAGTTTCTCTCCTTCCACAATGGGTCTCAGGGATGACCCTCAGATTTTCGGGATTGGTGGTAAGAAGTGACCTTTACCTAATAATTATATCACTGCCTCTTAATTATTTCTGAAATTTGAATTTTAAGTGAGTATGAGAAGACACTAGTTAAAAAGATTTTAATAAATTTGGTTAAGGAAGTTAATGATAGAATATTTAGTTTTGGCAAACAAAATATAACTTCAATATATACTGCCTAAACCTGATGAGATCAAGGTACTTATTGTAGAATAGATTACCCAGTTCTGAACTTATAATGTGAGTATTTCCAATAAATATTAATACTATGCTGGAGTGTCAATCTGGGGCTCTTTGTATTCATAACCTGAATGAGACAATATTTTATCTCCCTTACATGTATAAGAAAATGAAAATTTATAGGACTAACTTGCTAAGTTCATGTACATGACCTTCATCTGTACAAATCTGAGATGAGATAAAAAAGACAAATTAAAATTCATTGACATGTTATACAATAATTATAGAATATATGCATATATGCAGATAGATATGAATTTGAGATTAATTTACTTTTGATATTATCTTATAATATCTTCGGCTTTGTCCAACTTTATTTCTGCTCTTTAAATTCTGGCACTTAAAATTTAACCCTTTGACACCTCATTGCTAGATAAATTCTACCATTTGCCTTTAGTTGAGTCTTCTTTATCATTTTACTATAGTCTTGATTATTATCTGCCTGTTGTATCATTCAATTTTCATTGCTGTAAATAAATTACAAAATTTGATAGTTAAATTAAAAATAAATTTATTATTTTACATTTTATTGAAGTCTACCATGCAAGACACTAAAATGAAGTTATTAGCTCATTGCATCATTTATTTTCTGGATCAATGAGATGAGTTGAATTTATCAGATTATAGAATATTTTTGAATAAGTGATACAAAGGTGAATTTGCTTGTTTAGTACACTAAATTTCATGTTTAATTGAACTGAATATTAAATTTTGCCATTAATTTAGTAAATGCAGTGTAAAAGATGCATGTTATTTTTAACAATGAACAACAAGTTATCAACCATATAATTATATAATGTTCAACACAAAG
Organism: Peromyscus attwateri; assembly: GCA_902168425.1. Taxonomy (NCBI): domain Eukaryota; kingdom Metazoa; phylum Chordata; class Mammalia; order Rodentia; family Cricetidae; genus Peromyscus; species Peromyscus attwateri. The sequence continues at coordinate 12,613 of CABHPP010140920.1, read as the reverse complement.
TAAATCCCATGGTCTGCTATACAGGGCTTTAGTAAAAGATTTATTTTATAAAGTGAATTAATTCCAATGCTAGTCTTTTTATTGTTTGGCAATTGCATAATGCAAACATTGTGTTTTGATTAAATCTATCCCCCATTTTTTTCCTCCCTTCTGGTTCCCTCAATTCCCTGTGCCAGTTAGAATGAGAAATATCCTTAAGAAAGTCATGTATTGCAACAGCTGATCCCTGCTTGCTGTCACTGGGAAGTAATAGGATATTTAGGATATGATTATATGCTGCAAGAAGTATGTCACTGGTGGGCAGCTTTTGATGCTTATAGTATTCACCCACATCTAGTTTGCTCTCTACTTCCTGTCTGGAGATGAGATACAATTTTCAAATTTCCTGTTCTTGTCACTCAC
>CABHPP010140920.1:0-12111 GCA_902168425.1 Peromyscus attwateri | reverse complement strand
CCTGTATGATCATGGGTACAGAATAATTTACTAGAGCATTGGTAACTTCTCAGCGGAAAACTGACTGTTCATTCCCAAGTGGCCATCAGGTGCAAATAATTGCTTAGTTAGGAGTGAAACTTCATGAACTCTTCTGACAACTTCTCTGATGAGAGTTAATAGATACACTAATCTTAAGTACATTCATGAACACTAGTAAGCACTAATAAAAGTGTTTTCTTACACATAAATTTTCCTCAATTTCAACATCTTTCTCAAGTGAAAATGTAAAGGATGCCAAAACCACAATACGCCATATAACATACCGTGAAATATTGCTCCATCACAGCCTGGAGAACGGAAGGCTAATTATTCCTACGTTGGTGGAAATAAATAATGAAAAAGCATACTATCTACAGACAGTAGACATCTTTAAAACTTTAATGACTGTGGGAGTTTGCAAATAGAACACTTCAATTTGGATGAACCAACTACTTTGAAATCCCAAGTCTTTTTTATCCGCACATCAAATATATCTCTTTCGGAGTTCCTTCCCCTGTTGATATTTCGGGCGGGCCAGGGTGGAAAGCTTGAATTATTGATCAGATCACCATGAAGCAGTCATTTCCAATAGTATCTACTACAGATGAACCACACTGTTGCAGCAACAGAGCCTCACCTCTCATCTTCAGTGCTACCAGAACAGAACGCACTTCAGAGTCACACCACACTCAGCTCAAAGATTTATGAGCTTCCAACCCCAATGCAGCATTGTATATCCACTGCCATGGGAAATGATTCAGACACTCAACATCATTTATTTGGCCTGGCATTGGCATTGATCCAGAGGTGAATAATAGCTGCCCCTAAGGTTAAGACATAGTATGAAGCACACATTTTTCAGCTTAAAAATGTGAGCATTAGTCTAACACCTGGAAAGCAAAAAGGACAAGTGTTAAGTTAAACAGCTTTTAAATTCTTTAAAATAAACAAATGCAACTTTTGCCTGATAATCTCTGTATAATTCCCACATATCCGTGATATCTAATGTCCACTTTCCGTTCAGTATTTTATTTCTTTTTTTTCTTCTGAAAATATTTTTTCTTAAATTATTCTTTTATTTATTTAGATACAAATTAGTGTAGCTAGAGTTTTCCTGCCTGGCCCACGGTCAGGACAAATCTCTTTCACCTGCCAGTCCCACAGCCACTCAGACCCAACCAAGTAAACACAGAGATTTATATTGCTTACAAACTGTATGGCCGTGGCAGGCTTCTTGCTAACTGTCCTTATATCTTAAATTAATCCATTTCTATAAATCTATACCTTGCCACGTGGCTCGTGGCTTACCGGCATCTTTACATGCTGCTTGTCCTGGCGGTGGCTGGCAGTGACTCCCTCCGCCTTCCTGTTCTTTTAATTCTCTCTGTTAGTCCCGCCTATACTTCCTGCCTAGCCACTGGCCAATCAGTGTTTTATTAGCAACACATTTGCCATACAGAACATCCCACAGCAAGTTAGTGAAAAGAAAGATGACCAATGTGAGTACAAATTCTGTTATTAACCCTAGTAAAGAGTAAGTTTCAGTTTTATATTGAAAATAATTATGCAAAATTAAACTATATTATTTTTAAAAAATCAATAATAAATTAACATGAATTGAGTGCTATCTAATATTGAAAACAATTAGTGTTAATGTTCATTTTTCTTTGCTTTTCTTAATGTCCTTTTAATACTAATCAAGTAGTTAAAATTAATACTAAATTGAGAAAAGCTTTACAATATTGAAAAATCATCTATTAACTAGCACATATAAACAATAAAATACACTTTTAAAATGCAAATTAATGTAACTAAGTGCAGTTATTCATTTAAAATGTAGAATGCCATTCAAAAAAGTTAGCAATAGGAGAGATATTCCTGGCTGTCAACACCTTCTCGAGTACTTTTATTTTTGTAAATGTTTTTTTCTGATATGAATGACACAGTAAAGTAATAAAACAAACATAAGGAGTGTGAATCTATAATTATATAGTATATGAATTTAAAAGTGCTTTTGTTGATAAATAAAAATATTGTTTTCTTGTTTCAAAGTTCCCAAATGAAAAGCTTATTTTGTAAAATATGGTGTGAATACAAACACAAGTGCATATATAAGATGTGTTACTTGCACAAATTATTATTTATTTCTTTACATTCTTTTGATGCACTAAATTTTATTGATGGAACTTGACAAAGTAGGGCTCACTAAAGTTTATTTTCTCCTTCTCCATCTCCTCCTCCTCCTCCTCCTCCTCCTCCTTCTCTTCCTCCTTTTTCTTCTTCAGAATGTTCAGAAAAGATACCTTGTGGATTAAATATACTCTGTACAGTGGGGACTGAGTTGGACTGCAAGTTCAGTCTATCATTCCTCTTGCTGTTTTTAGTGCTGGAAATCCAAAGGCTCTGACTCCATAGAGTGAGTATATGTTGGCAACAGGAGTCACCCATGTTACTAACAGGCGAACTTATTGTCATAATATTCAGCGAGCTTGACAGAATGCCTAATAAGAGCAACGTGATCAAAAGTGGGAAAATGGACCTCACTATCAATTAAAGAGTTGCAATAAGTGCCTCTTACCGTGGTGTAGCTCAAGATTCTTCTCAGGAGGTCATGTGATGTACAATTCATCACATTCTTCATGTCAAAATATTCAGTGAGTATTTCCAAAGAGAAAGTCAGATCCCAACTTTTGTACATTCTGTGCACAGAATGTCATGCAGCATCGTCATGCAGGAAGCATCCGTTCAGTTTTGGGATGACTTTGCCCATGTCCTTGTCAAATGAGTAGATACAGACCATGTACCGGGTACCCTAAAAGCTACAAAAAAACCCCACTTCTTTACTGTTATTCCAGAGAAAATATTTGTTGTCTTCCAAATGAAAATGATAATATAGATGGTAGTCATGAGTCACTCACTTTTGCCAAAGTTATTATGTATTATTTTGGCCATGAGGCAAGCTATTGGTAATACAGGAGCCATTTCTGAGTCCTTTAACTTACCATGTATGCTCATCTTTTTTATTTTGTTTTTATGTTTGCTTACAATGTTTTGTTTACTTTTTTGAGACAGGGTCTCTCTATGTAGTCCTGGCTGTCCTGACGCTTTCTCTGTAGGTCAGGTTGGCCGTAAACTCACAAAGATCTGTTGTGTGATATTTTGATTGTGCTCTGACAAATAAAATTTGCTTGGAGTCAGAGGGCAGAGTTAGCCACTAGTGACCATAGAGGTTTGGTGGACTGTAGAAAGGAAACAGGAAGTATCCAGGTGGGCCTGAAAGAGAATCTCAGCTCTTTTGGGTGAAGAAATGGAAGAGATAGGAAGGAACGGTGACTGTGGTGATATTTTATTTTTGCTCTAACAAATGAAACTTCTCTGGGGATCAGAGGACAGAGCCAGCCACTAGATGAGACATAGAGGCCAGACAGTGGTAGCACACACCCTTAATCCTATCACTAGGGAGGCAGAGTTCTGCCTGGATCTCTGTGAATTCAAGACCATACGGGAAACAGAGCCACACAGTGGTGGCACGCATCTTTAATCCCAGGACTTGAGATTTCATGTCTTTGCTTGGGAAGGACACATGCCTTTAATCCCAGGAAGTGATGGCAGGAAGCAGAAAGGTATATGAGTCATGAGGACCAGGAACTAGAAAGAAGCCTTTTGAGCAGTTCAACTGAGACCCTCAGGGGTAATGACTCAGAGGCTTTCAGTCTGAGGACTCCTGGAAACAGGATTGGATGAGGAGTTGGAAAGATGAGGTTGGCTGTGTCTTGTTCTGTCTCTCTCATCTTTCAGCTTTAACCCAAATATCCAGCTCTGGATTTTTCCATTAACAAGACTATTAAGATTTGTGTTACAGGCAGCTGCTCCCTGTGCTCTGATCATTCAGGTTCTTACCCTAAGATTTGACTCCCAATTTTTTATTGATAAAGACTCATTAGATTAACACTTCAAAAATCCATATGCCTCTGCCTCTTAAATTCTGGGATTAAAGGTGTGCTTGCACCAACACACCTATCATCTATGCCCATCTTAAAAATGTGGTTATCTTCAATAAAGATATGGTAGTGATGATGCTTTGGTTGCAACCCTTAGCTGAGCCGAGCTATTTCCATGGTTGTCCAAACAAAGGCACATTCTTCAGATACCCAGCACTAAGATCACACTATCTGATGTGAGCAAGGCCTAATTATTGCAAGATAAAAGAAGACTTATAAAAAGACTTTGCAATGATGAAAGGCTTTCTGTATTGAAATTTTGCTTTGCTATTGAACTTGACAGTCTCATAAATATACTTGCACATATAGACCACTGTGCTGACATTAATAAAGGTGATAGAAACCCCATTCCATTTGCCACTGTTGAAAGTAGCTTTGTCTCGGTATAAATCTAACAAAGGAAACAATATAATTGTGCGATGAAATTTTGATGAAATTTAAAGAAGAAACTGAACATGATACTAGAGGATGGAAATAACTCTCATGCACATGCAGTAACCACTCACTGAATGCAATCTACAGAATTAAGGTAATTCTCAGAAATTCAACACAATTCTTAACAGACATAAGAAAGTAATAATAATAATCTTACATTTCATCTGAAACTACAAAAGACCTAGGTTAGATAAAGCAATCTTCAACAATAAAAATCTGCTGGAGGTATCACAGTCCCAAACTTCAAGTTATACTGCAGAGCTATAGTATTAAAAACAAACATGGAATTGGCATAAAATCAGACACAATGATCAATGGAATAGATTTGATTTACATATAAGCCCTTACTCCTACAGCCATCTGATTTTTGATAAAGATGCAAAATGTACATATTGTTGAAAATATGGCATCCTATACTGTAGCATGAATCTTAAAAGTTCTTATTAATAAAAACAAACTTGAAGCCAGTTATAGGGGTGAATGCTGGAAGATCAGAGAAGCAGAACGAGCCACAGCTTCCTCACCTTGACAGTTCCTCCGCTGATCTTGTTTCCTCAGACTGGAAGTCTCTGAGTCCTCATCCAGAATGAATCTCAGCTGAACTGCTGCTAAAAGCCTAAAAGCTTAACCGGGCTCTAGTTCCTCGTCTTCACACCTTAAATACCTTTCTGTTTCCTGCCATCACTTCCTGGGATTAAAGGCTCTTGTTACCACACCTAGCTGTTTCCAGTGTGGCTTTGAACTCACAGAGATCCAGGCGGATCTCTGCCTCTGGAATGCTAGGATTAAAGGTGTGTGTGCCACCATTTTCTGGCCTCTATATCTAGTGGCTGTTCTGTTCTCTGACCCCAGATAAGTTTATTAGGGTGCACAATATTTTGGGGAACACAATATCACCACACTCCACAATTGGTGCTGATCAAACAGGATAACTCTAAAATAACACTCTGTATCTTGAATGTGATAGAAATCAATGTAGATAATATGCTTGAATTTCCTGGCACAAGAGAGTCTTTCTGAAAAGAACTCTGAGAATTGGTTTGACTTAAGCTTGTATAGAGCTTATATATGTTAAAACCACTGTGAGTTACACATAAGAGCATCTACCCTGCTGTAGGCAGAGAACAATTTTTTTCATTTAAGTCACCTACTTCCTCAATTTGGAGTCCTAAAAAGTATTTTAATCAAGAGTCTGTAGAAACATCTGATGATTTAACAATTTTCCTGGTTAGTTTTATATAAACTTGGCATGAGCTAGTGTCGTTTGGGTAGATGAATTCTAAAAAAAAAAAAAAGAAAAAGAAAAAGAAAGAAACCCTGTAAGATAGGTCTGTGAGCAAGTCTGTGGGGCATTTTCCTGATTAATGATTGATATTGGAGGATCTAACCCACTGTGAGTGGTTCCAACTCTGAGCAGGGGCCTTGTGTTGTATACAAATCACATTGAGCAAGTGATGGAAATAAAGCCAGTAAACAGTGTTCTTCTATGGCTTCTGCTTGGTTTTTTCTGCCTTGATTCTGCAATGACATCACTCAGTGAAGTAATGTAACCTCTAAGAGGAAATTTTTTCCTTCCCAAGTTTTTCTTAGTCATGGTGTTTGATAAGAACAATAGACACCAGAAATACCATTCTAACCAAATGAAAGCCATGGTTGTACATATTTTCTTTAAATAGCAATTTTAATAGAATAGTATGTATGTTTTCAATTTAATATTACTTACAGGATATTTGATGTCTTATTAACTGAAATATTTGTTTGTAATCATAGAATTTACCTATAAATCCAGAAGAAAGATTTTTTTTCCTGTTGTAGACTTTTACTTACACATTTATATCAACATAAATGAATATTCTGGTAAGTTCATAAATATACAGTTTCAAGTTACAAACAACACCAACGTGCATACACAGACCACCCCAACTACCATGACCACTAACAGCACTACCAACACCATCACCAGTATCACCATTACCAACACCAGCACCAATACCAATGCTACTGGCCACAGTATTAGACAGTTCATAATCATCATTAAACAGAAGTCCTAGCCATAAAGTATATGGAGACAAAACTTCTTTAACCAGGCCAGTCATACAGAGGTAGAACTGGGACACCAACCCTATCACAAAACCTTCAACCTACAATCTGCCCTGCCTGCAGGATGTGCTGGGACAATGGTGGGTCAGAACTTGTGGGAGTGGCCAACCAATGCCTGCCACTGTCTACATAGCCCAGAACTGGAAGTAGGATCAAACAAGACTGGAAAAAAAAAGTCAATGAAATGATTCCTAGTTCAATTGTCATCAGAGGCACTTCCTTGGACAATTGATGAAAGCCAGACATTAGGCAAAGCTCTCAGGAAACCAGGTAGATGAGAGTGAGAAAAGACTGTAGGAATCAGAAGGGTTGAAGGCTCCAGCAGAACATGGCCCACAGAACCAACCAAGCAGGGCTCCTAGGGGCTCAAACAGACTGAAGAGGCAATCACAGAACCTGTGTGGGTCTGCACTAGGTCCTCTGCAAATATGTTATGCTTGTTTAGCTTGAAGTTTTTGTGGGACTCCTAACAGTGGGAGTGTGGGTGTCTCCACCTCTTTCTGCCTGCTCTTGGTACCCTTTTCCTCCTACTGGGTTACCTTGTCCAGCCTTGATATGAGGGTTTTTGCCTAGTATTATTGCATCTTGTTATGCTGTGTTCAGTTAATATCCTTGGGAGTCCTTCACTTTTCTGAAGATTTATGGAGGAGAGGTGGATCTGGGGGAGAGGGGAGGTGGGAATGACTAGGAGGAGTGGAGGTGGGAGAAAATGCAGTTGGGATATAATGGAGGAAAGAAGAATAAATAAAAAAACACTAGAGAAATTAACATGTGAATCAAAGAATACTGGTGGACTATTTACAAATATTCACACTCGTTTCTTTTATGCATAAATGGTTATATGATATTGGAAGATTTTTTGTTTTGTTTTGTTTTTTTTCAAGATGGGGTTTCTCTGTGTGGCTTTGTGCCTGTCCTGGATCTCGCTCTGTAGACCAGGCTGGCCTCGAACTCACAGATATCCGCCTGGCTCTGCCTACCGAGTGCTGGGATTAAAGGCGTGCGCCACCACTGCCCTGCGGAAGTTCTTATCATAATTCATTCTATGGAATCCTACATTGTAATTTAAGCATTCTTACTAACAGGTAAGACAGACATAATGGTAGAATACTCAAGAATCCTCATCACTGAACTCAAGTACTTAAGGTTAAAATAAGCATTTACATTGAATTAACTAAGAAACCAGAAATGAAAATTACCATTAGATTTTAATTCAATGGATTCATAGAATGTTTGAGGGATATTCTAGACCATTTTGCCTCAGAGAAGCAGGAAGATAGACTGCATAGAACAGGTTTAATACAGATGCTGCAAAGGCCTCTGTAAGATGAATTGCTAAGCGATCTTATTAATAAAAAACCTGGAGTCAGATATTGGGGTGAAAACTGAGAGATGAGAGGAATAAAACAAGTAACAACCAAACTCACCTTACTGACTCCTCAGCCTCCCAAAAGACCTACTTCCTGTATACCCATGCCTATATGCCTTTCTCTTTTGTCATCACACTTTCTCTCTCCATCCAACTACATCACCTCCTGTTTGTCTGTACAGACCTCCAGACCTTTATGGTTAACTAGTGTTGGAATTTAAGGCGTGTGTCACCATACCTGGCTCTGTTCCTAGTGTGGCCTTGAACTCACAGAGATCCAGATAAATTCTGCCTCCCAAATGCTAGGATTAAAGACATGTGCTACCTTTGCCTGATATCTATGTTTAATATAGTGGCTAGCTTTTTCCTCTGATCCTCAGATAAGCTTTATTAGGGTATACAATATACTGGGGAACACAATATATCACCATATTTCCCATTTTTTTTGTCTAAAATAAAAAATAAAAAAGTTATAACTAATATAAGAAAAACTATATACAATAAATACAATAACTATATGCAATATATACAAGCAATAAATACATCAACAGTGTCTAGTCCATTTGCATTTGACAAATTGAGAGAAAATATTCCATTATCTATCCTATTTGGTGAGTCCAAAATGTATCTAATTCACTTTCTATCTTAACTTGTATTACCACTTGAAAACTATCTTTTGATGTCTTTCCAACTTAAACACTTTACACATTTCAGTGACTTTCTTTTCTGAATTTCTTAACACAGAAATCTATAACTATAAGTATGTAATCTTCAACTACCTCAGAGACCTGAGAAGGAAATAATATTTCCTAGTTAAACAGGAAGTACAAACAAGCAACTTTCAAAAAATGTGAGTTATGGCAGAAACAGTCAGCTGCCTGGACAATCACCTGATGTTTCTCTGTAAGTTGGGGGCATCATCTTCGTCCTACAGGCTTAGCATATCTGACAGACTCATCTGTGAAGCAGGATTTTCTAAAGAGCTTTCCTACTTTTTCTTGGCAAGGATTGGCAGTTCTTTGTTTTGTGTCCGGTTTGTCCAGTCTATACAACATACTATCAAGCAGTCCAAGCAAGAGCAGTTCTTTGTCCAACAAACCACTTTGTGCCAAGAAGAAGATAAACTCATTATGGAATGTCTTTGATGCCCATCCTAGTCTTTGAAGTAAAGTGGTGCTGTCAGGAGCACATGTCTCCAGAAAATCTGAGGATTTAAAACATTTTAAATGCCATATTTTGTATCTTTGAAGTGTTTGAAGATTACCTACCTAACTGAAATATATCTTTACACACCTAAAAAACTTAACTAATATTACCATAAGTTTAATTATCCTAAATGACTATTAATCTGTATTTCCTAATGATATATTATAATTTTAAATGAGCTGCATAAACATAAAAATAATAAATAGCTGCTTAAACAAGAGTAGAAACATACATACAGTATAACAAAATTAGCTTTAAAATTTGTAGCAAAAAACTAAAATCTATAGTAATGTAAAATATTTTAAACAAGTTGTTGCTCTTTAAAAGTAGATTCAGCCGGGCGTTGGTGGCGCACGCCTTTAATCCCAGCACTCGGGAGGCAGAGGCAGGCGGATCTCTGTGAGTTCGAGGCCAGCCTGGGCTACCAAGTGAGCTCCAGGAAAGGCACAAAGCTACACAGAGAAACCCTGTTTCAAAAAACCAAAAAAAAAAAAAGTAGATTCAATAATCTACCCTTTTATCCTATCATATCTATAATATCCCCTTTTCTTCTGTAGAAAAAAAGATTGCATTTATAATCAACCCCATTTAAATAAAAATAAACATTTATAAACAATGTTGAATTTGGGTGTAGCTTCTCATTACTACTTCCTGATTGGGGGCACTGACAATCTTATGGGGATCCTGAGATAATCTGAGATAATGGTCAAGTCCTGGGAAGACCGACTATAACCTTTGTTGATAGGTACCATCTGGTAAGGTTCAGGAGGTCTCGTTTGATAAAATCTGATCCATCTTAGCTTGGAACAAATCCATAGCCTCTTGATTCCTGTGCTAACAAAAGCAGAGCCTCCTTTCCAGAGCAACATAACCTTAGATCCAAGTTTTGAAGTCAAGATATCTTAAAAATATATATATTGGTTTAACTTAGCATCCTTTACACGCAAATGTCTTTTTGCAGTTAAAAATCCCAAAGACTATAAAATCCAGACTCTCTGTGTAATATCCATCTTTCCATCACTTATTTTTTATTTAATTTATATAAAATAATATATAAATATATAATATCTATTTATATATATACTATAAAATACATAATATATAAATAAAGAATATATAAACTCTATATATTATATTACATATAATTATTCAATTATAATTATAATATACATTTCTATATTAATACTTTAATAAAATATCTATTATTAAATATTAATATATATTATTAAATATTAAGGTTCAAGTCCTGGGAAGACCAGTTACAGCCTGTATATGTATATATATATGAATGTATATATAAAAATGGGTTAATTTAAGATGAAAGAGCAAGAAGTCTGCCATAGGTCATACAGTTTGTAAATAATATTGAACATCTGTGTGTTTACTGAGGACCAAGTGGATACGGGACATGGGTGGGAAAGATTTGTCCCAACGGTGGGGCCAGGCATGACCAGAGAAACTTCTGGCTACAGGCCTCTCCTTTTTTCTGAGAAGTACCCACAAACATCTACTTGAAATGGACCTTTGACAGCTCACATACACACACACACACACACACACACACACACACACACACACACATACACACACACATACACACAAACACACACACACACACAAACACACACACACACATACACACACATACACACACACATACACACACACACACACACACACACACACACACACACACACACACACACATTTTGTTGCAATGTGAATAGCTTCTGAACTAAGTGACCTGGTTAAGAAGCCGTCACGTTTTCTAAGACCACTGTCTTCAACACATGATTCAAGTGTGCCATCCATTTCTTGAGCACTTAAAGTTGCAAAGAAAACAATTCCAGACTCCGATATTTCCTGATTTATACATTGGAAATGAATAGTTAAATGTGATTCCAGCCAAGCATCTCTAGTGAGGATAATTAGCAGGAAGTTGTGAATACAAGCCTAGGGAACATTTTATTTTCTATAGTGTCTAAAATTAGAGAAACCAGTCATCAGGAGGGATTCTATAAGGCTATGGTTTCAGAAAGACCATATCACCGGCAATTAGCGTATCACTGTGCACAGGAGGCATTCTAAAATCAAGGTCATGAACTTGTGCTGAGAGTTTAGTCAGACTATCTGTGATTCACATTCTAAAGGCAGATCGTTTAAAGCTCTATACTTCCAATGCATGTCAGGATTACTGTAGAAAACCACAATTTACTTAAAACATTTATGTTTGTTCACAAAATTATACAGTACTCTATGCCCCCTGGGTGTGGCAGCATTCATTGGCTACATTTGTTAATAGTTGATAGACTCTATTTCTCTCTCAATTAATGTGTATATAAATGCAAATAATGTTTGCTTTTAAAATTGATTATATTCACAACTTCAATTACAGTTAGAAAACAAGTGCCTTAGCAAATAATAGTAAATCCTGTGAAACCATAATAAAAAAGTGTTCCCTCCAATTCTTTCAGCTTGTAAATCTAAATTTAATATTATTGGCAATGAAGAGTGAGTAATAAAATGTTTAACCAAATGTAGAAACTCAGGGAATACATATCAATTTAGAGTTAAGATTTATGTTAAATGCAGCAAAAAGTAAAAGGATTCTTAATAAAGTATACAATAATCTAATACCACACTGGAAAAGTTACCTACTTGTTATTATGTAAATAGTTTGACACATGAAATAAAATATGTATTAAGTCATAAGATATGGAAAACAGCATAGAACTCATCTTGTTATTAAACTAAATATTCCTTAAGATTCAAAAATTCAAGCAGTAAAACATTATGTACATAGCTAAATATGTATGTAGCTATGTCTCTATAATCTATCTATATCATCTATCTACTACTTATCCATCTATTTCCACCATCTAGCTATCTGTCATCTATCCCAGTCAAACTCACATCCTCACTAAGTTTATAAGTGATGACATGAAGGTGAAGTTGAATTTTTAAAATCTCTTATGTCTT
>CABHPP010140919.1:56851-81238 GCA_902168425.1 Peromyscus attwateri | reverse complement strand
TCCCTCCCTCCCTCCTTCCCTCCCTCCCTCCATCCCTCCTTCCCTCCCTTCCTTTCTTTCTTCTTTCATATTCTGTGGGTTGCCTCCAGTCATTACCAGTTTCCTTTGCAGTCCAGGAGCTTTTTAATTTCACGAACACTTGTCCAGTGTTCCTAGCACCACTTGTTAAAGATGCTGTCTTTTATCCAGTGAATGTTTCCAGCATCTTAGTCAAAAATCAGGTAGCAAGTGCATGGACTTTTGTCTGGGTCCTTGGTTCTACTTCGTTGATCAACACGTCTGTTTTTTTGCCAGTACCATCCTGTTTTACTGATATGTCTGTGGCAATAATTTGAGATCAAGAATGGCAGTACCTCCAGACGTGTTTTCACTGTTGAGAATTTCTTTGACTATTTTTTTGCTTCTATATAAAATTTGAAATTGTTTTTCTATTTCTATGAAGAATTATACTGGAAATGTTACGGGAATTGCATTGAATCTGTAGACTGCTTTTGGTAGGCTGTCCATTTTCACAATATTAATCTTACCAGTCTATGTAGATGAGTGGTTTCTCTTTCTTGTGTCTTCTTCAATTTCTTTCTTTGGTGTTTTAAAGCTTTCATTGTATAGACTTTTTATCTCATTGGGTAGGTGTAGGTGTTGTTGTTGTTGTTGTTGTTGTTTTTGTTGTTCTGAAACAGGGTTTCCCTGTGCAGCCCTGGCTGTCCTAGAACTAGACCAGGCTGGCCTCAACGTACAGAGATCCACCTCTGTCTCCTGAGTGCTGAGATTAAAGATGTGTGCCACCACTGCCAGGGGCATTGGGTAGGTTTATTCCAATGTATTTTTATGCTATTGTATATCAAATGATCTCCCTGATTTCATTCTCTCTATATTTGTCTTTAGATGTGGGAAGGCTAGTGATTTGGGCATGTTAATTTTGTAACCTGCCGATTTGATGAAGGTGTTTAACAGCTCGGGCATTTCCTGGTGGAGTCTGACATCTCTCACACATACAATTGTATCATCAGTAAACAGGGATTTTCACTTTTTCCTTTCCTATGATTTCCTTTTCTTGTTTTGTTGGTCTAGCTAGGACTTCAAGCACTATATTGAAATTGGAGTGATGAAAGTAGACACTTGTTTCTAATTTTAGTGGGAATGTTTCAAATTTTTCTCCATTTAAGATAGGTTTGTGATACATAGCCTTTATTATGTTGAGATATGTTTCCTCCACTCCAGACTCTCCAATGTTTCTTTTATCATGAAGAGATGTTGGATTTTTAATTAATTTTTTGTGTGCATCAATTGAGATCATGTGATTTTTGTCTTTGAGTCCATTCACATGATGAGTTACATTTATTGATTTATACACAATGAACCACCATTGCATCCCTGAAATAATTCCACTTAATCACATTAATGACACTTTGGATGTATTCTTAAATTTGGCCTACAAGTATTTTATTGATCATTTTTGTATTTATATTGATTAGGGAGATTGACTGTCTCTTCTGTGTATGTGTGTCTCTCTCTCAGATTAAGTCTTTATTTTATTTTGGTATCAGGATAATATTAACTTCATCAAAAGCATTTGGAAGTGTTCCTTTTCTGTTTTTGGAATAATTTGAAGGTCTGGTAGAATTCTGTGCTGATGAGAAGAATGTGCATTCTTCGGTGTTTGGGTGGATTGCTCTGTACACCTCTATTAGGTCCATTCGATCTGTGGATGTAATTTACTTCATGTCTTTGTATTTTCCTCCAGTTGATTTCTCTAATGGTGAGAGTGGAGTACTGAAGTCACCCAGTGCTATCGTGTTGATCTGTGGTGTAGGCCCTATTAACATTTACCGTGTGACGTGCCTGTGTTTGTATTTGGTATCTGTCTCTTTGAAACTGCTACTTCCTTTTGATGGGTTAGTCGCTTGATCAGTACGAAGTGATCCCCTTTCTTTCTTTTGATTAGCCTTGTTTTGAAGTCTGGTTTCTCAGATATTAGAATAGCAATGCCTGCTTATTTCTAGGCACCATTTGCTTGGAATATCTTTTCCCATCTTTTCCCACAAAAATAGTGTTTATCTTTGATAGAGAAGTGTATGGGTTTTTCCCTTTGTTTCGTTTGTTTGTTTTTCCTTTTGGAGAGAGTAGTAGTCGAGATTCTGTCTTCTAATCCCATCTGCTAGCCTGTGTCTTTTGACAAAGCAACCGAGACCATTAATATCCAGTGTAATTATTGAAAGGTGTGTTGTTCCATGTCGTTTTGTTGCATTTAGGGATTTCTTAGCCCTCTTTTGTTTGTGTCTTAGTACTATTTATTTTTCCTCCTAATCTCTTGAGTTTATCTTTTTCTTCAGTTGGAATGCCTTCCAATATCCTCTGAAGGGCGGCATGGTGGTCATAAATTCCTTTGCCTGCTTCTATCATGAGAACTTTTTCTCTCACCTTCAATTGGGACAGATGGTTTGTGAGGTGCATTAGACTGGGTTGGTAGTCCTGACCTTTCTGACTTTGAAACACATCCGATCAAGCCCTCCTTGGTTGTATGGTTTCAGGTGAAAAATTGTTGGTTATTCTCATGGGCCTGGAATGGGATTCCTAGATTTTGGAAGTTTTCATTAAAAATATTTTCTATGCCTTTTGTATGAAGTAACTTTCACTCTTTTATGCCAATTATTTTGCAAGTTTTACCTTTTCATTGTGACCAAAACTGTTTTCATGCTTCATTCATACATTATTAAATATGTTGACCTGTATTGAAAGATACAATTAATCTGCTGTTCTTCACACCCTGTTATCCTCCACATGATCATTTCTATTGGGGAGGATTCCCACTGAACTTTTTATTTGACTTGCTGTGTTTTTCATTTCCATCAACTTTTCAGTTTGGGTTTTCTTCACTATTTCTTTCCCTTTACTGACTTACTTTTTATGTCAATAATTGATGTCTTTATTTCATTTAGTTGTTTGTGTTATTGTCCATTTTGAGCTGTTTGACCATATGTGTGATGATTCCTTTGAGTTTTGTGTCTGGAATTGCATCTAAGCTGTTTTCTCTGGAAGTCATGGCTACGGGATTGACCGTTGTCGGATAAGACAATCTGTCATGGTTTGTCGCAGTACACAGGTTTTGCCGTGGGATCTGTCCATCTGGGGTGAGATTACTGCTTCAGATTTGATGTCATTGTTATTGTTCTTTTAGTTTAAGTCCCACTCTTCTTTTAGTCAACATGTTTACAGAGTTCAGGAGAGACCTGGTTGTAGTCCGGTTGGGGTGCTGTTTCCATCTGATAAGCTGCTGTTCCGGGCACCAGGCTCTATCTCCAGTCACCCCCTGTGGGCTGAGTCCTGTCTGCAGCAACAGTCGCTACCGTCAGTTTACCCACTCAACAACAAGGGAGCAGGTGACTACGAAATAGACACTTATCAAGTACCAACTTGTTTCGGTAGTAAAGGGACCGAGGCAGTGCTGTGTATACTGATATGTTAGTTACTGTGGGTATGAGTAGAAAAGAAAAGACGAGAAGGCAAGCAGTTACTGTGAGACTAGCAATGACTATTAGATTGTTAGGTGGGAGGTGAAGGAGAGAGCCAGACACAGGAGTCGGAGTAAGTGAGGCAAAAGAAAAGCATTGTTGGAGACACGAGAGTTTGGGTTGACTGTAGATTAAAAAGAGCTGGTAAAATATGTACCCAAGTATCATAAACCACGTCCGTCTCTGGCTTTGAGTAAGAGGAATGGGTACCGGAAAAGAAAGGAAACACGCAGGGGACAAAGAAAGAGGGAGAGAGCACAAACTTAAAAAAAAAAGGAGAGAGGGTAAACACTAGGGGGCATTAGCCTGCTGCACTGACCTATAGTGTCACACACATAAGAAGGAGCTGTCGAGCTGGAAAGAGAGCTGGGTGAAGACGAGTGATCATGGAATCACTGGAAGAGAAGGACTGCCTGGAGGAGGAAGAGCTGCGTGGAGCTAGAAGACAGTGCAGCCACTGCTGGACCCAGTGTTCGGTGTCCCTGGTCTGGGCTATGCTCTATATTGACTTCCCATCAGTCCTGCTGTTCTTTCGGAGACTCTCATCTCCTTTAGTGTGTGGAGTTTTCTTGACTCTGTTCTGTGAGCCGTGGATAGACATTGAGACAAACTGCCCTCAACCCTGGTTGCCGTGATTCCACCAGGCCCAGCAGCAGTGGGTGGCTGTCCAATGCCCAAATCAATGTTTAGAGCTTGTGGGTAGTCCCCACAGCTTTGTCCTTCATCTCTGGGATGCTGAGGGTGGTTCCGGCAGCAGTAACTGGGAACTCTTTCCATCACATTGCTCAAGAACTGAATTTATCTCTGTGTGGAGATACGGCATTGTCTCTTCCCTTAAGAGTTAATCCAGGGGGCATGGGCAGTTACCTGGCAAAAAAGCTACCCCTTGGGTAGGCAAGTGTGGTTTGAATGTGAACATTTCCCATTGTGTTACTTGAATATTTGGTCCTCAGTGGGTGGCACTGTTTGGGAAGGATTAGAGGTGCTGCCTTGATGGAAGAAGTATGTCACTGGGGGCTGGCTTTGAGACGGAAAAGCCTTGTCTTCCTGCAGGTTTCAGCTCTCTCTCTCTCCTTCATACTCGTGGTAAAGGGTGTGAGGGTTGAGCACAGTGTTCCTGCCGCTTGCTTCCAGGCTTCCCCACCATGAGGGACCCTGATCCGTCTGGAACCGTTAGCATAAATAACCTCTTTCTTCTGTAACTTGCCTTGGTCAGGATGCTTTATCACTGCAACAGAGAAGCAGCTACTCAGCAGGTTTCCACAGATGCCTCCAGGACGTTTACACCATCAGTTTCAAGTCCCCGTGACTCTCTTTCTGACATCTACTTCCTGTTAACTTTTGACTGTGCCGATTGTCTTTGGGGAGCTCATCGCCCCCCAACTCTCCCTTGCCCACGATCAGAGGATGTATTGTGAATCTTGGGTGTTCCTGAGACCCTTCGGGTGCATCCAGTTCTGACTCATAAAACACAATGAGGAATTCACAGCTTTGATTTCTGCCATAGGCATAAAATTAGCCACCTAATTCCATGTTAGGTTTTCCCTCCTAATTACTTCTTTATTAAACTACTCATGTCACAGCGGGAGGGAATGCTGATGTTATGTACCTCGGTGGAGAGAAACTTAATGAGATGGAGTGCGGAGTCCCTTTCCTCTGCCCCTGCTCCCTGCACTGGCTTCTGAGAGAACGTCCCTATGGCCTACAATCACATGTCGGTCGCCTGCTTGGTCCCCTGGTTAAGAGTGTTTGATGAGCAGAAGAACGAAAGCCGGAGTATCTATTCCCTAGCTTTCTCTGTGTTGAGTCACTGAAGCTGACTCGGTCCCTCCCCAAAGCCAATCATTGTCCCTGTCATGTGGCTTTCTCATATAGTTGTCCCTCTGGTTCCGACACTTTTCTCTTTAAGACTCCTTGCTCCCTGCTGGGGCCAGCCAGCCCTGGGGTGCACTCTCACCCCGTAAGTTTCTCTAAACCCTGCTTCTGCCGTTTTAATCAATGCCCTCAGCAGACACTCGTTTTCCACGTACCGTCAGTTCCTGCTTCTTGCACTCTGAAGTACAGATATGGGTGTTCACGTGACTCAAGACTTTCCCCCACAGGCCCAGCAGTGAAAATGATTGCCTGCTTAATCAAGTGACATTGTGAAAGGTTAAGTCCTACCTGACAACCGCATTGCCTGAGCTTTCAACACTGCAAGCCTCGCCTCATTCGGGAAGGAAATATTCAAGTGAGCGCAAGGATCGTCATAGAGATGAAATCATGCCCAGTGAGGTTGCCCTGGGCATCAATTTGCCCCCTAAAGCTGCCTGAGACTTCAGTACAACCCTGTTTAAAACCTAAAAAAATGAAGTGGGAAGTCTGGGGCAGAGGTGGCCCAGTGGTTAAAGTGCTTGTCACACATGCATGAGGTCCTTAACTCTATCCCCATAACGAAATTTTAAAAGGCAGGCACAGTGGTGGATGTCTGTAATCCCAGCACTGGAGAGACAGGGCAGGAGGTTCCCAGAAGCTCACTGGCCAGCCAGCCTAGCCTAGTTGTCAAGTATCAGGCCAATGAGAGACCCCGTCTAAAAAAATAGATGGCTGGCACCTGAAGAACATCACCTGAGGTAGACCTCTGGCTGCCATACACTCACACGCATGTGCACAAGAGGTCTAGGGTGAGGCTCAGTGGTGGAGAACAGGCTCCTGAGTTTGATCCCCAGCACCACACCACACACAGTAATCTTGACCCAGTGAGGTAGACGTTATCCTTGGAAGTTTCTAAGGATGCAAGAACATTCCCTTGGGTTTTCAGATTGTTTTCTCGAGCCCTTAGGCACGCACACCTAAAGGTGGGAGGCCTTCCTAGTAGTTATTAATCTGTCAGAGGAGACGACTAAACCATTTCCAAACTGTCCAGTTGGGCAGGAGGCCAATCAAAGTGCTTCTCTATCTTGAAGCTTTGCTTCAAGTAGCAAAGCTCGGCTGCTTCGGGTGGAATCTCCCCACCGTGGGGTTGGTGCTGCTCAGTGTCACAGGCCACCCCCACCTTGCACATTCCCCTGGGACCAGGGAGAGCAGTCTTAGAAAGAAATATGTGAATGAAAGGAAAATGTGGTGTTTTTATTTATTTGCAAGTCCCCCATATAATAAAGTGTATTAAAATATTTAAATAAAAAAAAGAAATAGAGCTGGGTGGTGGTGGTGCACACTTTTAATCCCAGCACTCAGGAGGCAGAGACAGGCGGATCTCTGAGTTTGAGACCAGCCTGGTCTACAGAGCGAGTTCCAAGACAGCCAGGGCTATGCAGAGAAACTCTGTCTAGAAACAAAAACAAAACAACAAAAAAAAAGAAAGGAAGGAAGGAAGGGAGGGAGGAAGGGAGGAAGGAAGGAAGGGAGAGAGGGAGGAAGGAAGGGAGGGAGGGAGGAAGGAAATAGAGAGCAACAGTTCTGGGTTTATTGGCTTTATTATTCACATAAAACTAATGCAGATGATGCTCTAAATTGAGAAGAGCTGGCCTGGGTATTGGCAGCTTCAGCTCTGTCTTGCCCTGGGTTAGACAGGCACTTAGCGTCTGCACCTGTTTTGTCTTCTGAACGATGCAATACCGGAAATAACTAATGGTGCTCAGACACACATGAGAACTGGAAGAAAAGAACACTGGTCACTGCATACCTCTTAGGGCTGCAGGGCTCAGCAAACAGAAAGCTGGGCTAGGAAGCCCCATCTCTTGGAAAGTAGGCCTGCGGCAAGTTGTCCAGTGATGTTCTGCATAGAAAAGTATTGGAACTTTCTTCAGGGAGTTGGTGTGATGTACATAAAATGCAGGAAACTATAAAGATTTTTTTCATGCCTGATGCATGGCAAGTAGAGCTAACTACTACTACTATTACTACTACTACTGCAAGGAGTGGGTTCACTCACACCTGTGCTAGGTATTTGTGACATTGTTCAAGACGTGAGAGCTGTGGAAACCCAGCTTCTCGCCACAGAGCTACTATACCTACAGCACAGCATGGGACTGCTTGTAGGTCCCATTTACAACAGTTTTGTTACAGGATGGTTTTGCAAGAGTGAAGCTGTCCTCCATTGCTTCTCTCTCGTTATCCGGAATGAATGGTTTGCAATGTGTGAGAGTACCGGCAGGCAGGCATCTGCCTCTGAATGTTTTCATTCACGAGAACCAAAACATTCTCAGGGAAGAAAAAAAAAGGTTTTTTTTTTTCCTTTCCACTGCTCTGGAGTCTTTCTAAAATGGCTTCTCCTGGGAGATTAATTATAGAGGCCCCAATGTTTCCTGGAAATGCTAAAACATTTTAAAAGAATACGCAGACACTACTTGATGAATGGCTTGACTCTTTATTGCCTAACAATCCAAAAAGAAAAATGCGTGTTTGAAACAGAACAGGATGTAATGGAAATCTAAGTAGGTGGACTGTAAAATGGATTTTATTAACTATTTACAGTGATCGTGTAAATTGTTTGTGTCTACGCCTGAGAAAGTTCCCTGAGGGTTTCTGCACCTCTCCTGGCACTTCGTCTTTTTCATTTGCATTATAAAGGTGACTGCTCAGCCATTGAGATGAGCGTCTCCAGGTGCCACCAACCTTCCCACAGCTCCTCTGGATCCTGCAGAGAGACATCCTTAACTAACGAAAGGGAAGGGCTGAGAGAAGAGCCACCATCATTCAGGATACACAGCTCCACCACTGGAGACACCTTAAGAAATACTATCTCATGGGCTCTACATCCCACTCACTTAGCAGGGCCTCTCTGCGCTCTTTGAAAGGGGTATTACATTTGTTTTTAAGCTGTGGTGTACATAACTGTAGTCCAAGCACTTCAGAGGCTGAGGCAGGAGAATCAAGAGTTCAAGTTAGTCCCAGGCTACACAGGAGACCCTGGCTAATAAAGAGAGAGGGAGGGGAGAGATAAGAGAGAAGTTAAAGTCTGTCCCAGAGAAAACATGCCATGCACTTGGAAAACTTTTCCATGTGCTTTCCCCCGTGATCCGTAGTCTCTAAAGACTGTCCCATTCTTTATGGTGTTCGCCAAGCAACTGGTGAGTTATCAAGACCTCTCCCCTCTCCACTCTCCCCACCTTCTGATTCAGTCCCTAAACCGTAGAGGAGTCAGGCTGGTTACCTACAAAATGAAAACACCTCCCCCCAAAAATCTTCTTGAAAAAGAAAAGCATTTTATATTTCAAAAGAAGTACCGAGTCTGTCTGTCGTCACAATGGGAAAATACTCAATGCTGTTCTGCGGCTTTACGTTTAATTATGGCTTAGTGCTGGTTTATTTTTAATTATAAGTGAGGACGGCAGTGTATAATCTTCTTAGTGGGGAGGTCCCCTCAAAATCCTAATCCAACTGTGATGTGAGGCTGGGCTCAGCTGTTGACCAGAAGGCCCCACGTGGGAAGCTGCCACTGTGGCTTCTGTGTTCTGACCCTGTGACCGACCACTGGTGCTCAAAGTCCTACTGTCCTCCACCACTGGCATAGTCCTTGGCACAGAGCAGGCACACTGCAGGGATTACAGTCACCATTTCTGCTACAGAAGTTCTAGTGAGTTAGTTACCACAGAAGTAGCTCAGGCCTTGTGCTGAGCTCTTCACAAAAATATGCCAACTCTCTGTTTAATTCTTTCACTTTTTTTTTTTTTTTGAGACAGGGTTTCTCTGTGTAGTTTTAGTGCTTGTCCTGGATCTCACTCTGTAGACCAGGCTGGCCTCGAACTCACAGAGATCCACCTGGCTCTGCCTCCCCAGTGCTGGGATTAAAAGCTTGCACCGCCGCCGCCGCCGCCGCCGCCGCCGCCTGGCTCACCAATTTTTGACATCCCTCATAGCTCCATGTTACACAGAGAAAGCCTGAAGCTTCAAGGTTAAGCAAGTTAGCAAAAGACATTCAGCAGTAAGTGAAACAGTGGACCATCGGCCAAAGACAGCCTGATCAAGGAACTTCCACTCTGTTCAGTGCGCACACTGCCAGACCGCACGACTACTGGCTGCTGGCATCCAGACACTGGGCTGGGCATGCATCAGACAGAGTTCAGCAAGTCACTCTCAAGTCAGGTTCAGCACTGAGAAAGCACCAATGTGAAAACGCCAGGTGAGAACGGGATGGGGGGATCCCCGGCCCGTTCTAAGTCTCCAGGGAACAATTGTTGGAAACATTGGCCCTTAGGACTTAGCCCTTCCTTGGAGTTTGAAAAGACTCGGTTGGAGGTGAACCCAGCATGGAGGGAAGGGCAGTTTCACTGTCCTTGGGTTTTACACATTTGTTTCGGAGCTATGAAGATGGGCTGGAGGATGTACTCGGAGCCTGAGAGAGGAGGTATCTGGATGCTGATGCCGGTGGAGGAGAGTGGGAGAGAAGATAAGAAACGCGCTCTTCATTTGCTCTTCTACTACCTCAAACACTGGTTCAGTCAATACCATTTTCAGGAAACCCTGGAATTTCTACAATTACTCTACAAGTGCTGGGTAATGGGGGGGCAGGAGAAAGTGTCGTCTCATTTTTCTGTCTCTTGGACAATGACATTTCCAGGCACAGACAGAAGGTGGACAGCTGCATTGGTGCTGAGCTCTCCTAAGTGGTGCAGAGGCAGAGCATCCTGTGGATTCCTGCACAGCCGAACTGCGGTTACTCACTGGTTGAGTGTTGGGTCTGGTCAAAGTGCAGGGTTAGGGACAGATCTTTCAGAGTTCTTCCAGCCAAAAACTTCTGTAAGCACGTGGATCCTTTGGCTAATTCTCCATTTCATCTCATTCTTTTGCGATCTGGCTTTTAATGGACTCCATTTATTATAGAAAAGAGAATGTTATTCCCTGGTGGCATAAGGCCAAGCCCAGGTCATCTACAATAATGAAACGGGAAAGCTCAGAGACCCTAATGTCAGACAATGAAATGAGAAATTCACAGAGCTGGGATCGTGGAGAAATGCACATTTCACTGCCTCCACGGCACGTGAGAACCTGCAAACGAGGAGGAGGAGGAGAGAGAAGAGGGTGGGCTGCTCTTCTAAATAATTTTCCCATAGCTGGTCTACCTGTCTAGCTTGCTTTTTGTTTCCTCTGGTACTTGGATACAAATTGCATTGTAAAATAACACATCAAAGTTAATGGCACGAACCGAGAGCTAGGCGTGATAAGTTGTGAAAACGACATGGTTCGTGAGGGCGCTGAGGAGACACGGAAGAACTTGCGTTCAGTAATAATGAATCACGTCAACTAGGAGACATGGAGGGATGAAATTTGAAAAACAGAGAGTCCGTGTGGCAGAGAGCTAATTATCCCGACATCTAATCTTCCAGGAGGCTAACAGTTAGTTCAACTGCTAATAGTCACCCAGGAGTGAGCTGCGGAGATATTTTTAAATGTGCCATTCTTTAAGATCCAGCATGCCTACATCTGATAGTCAAACCCCTAAGGACTAGCTGCTAGGAGAAACTCTGAAGTCCCCTGTTCAGCTTTGCTTTAGACACCAGGAGGTTATTAGCTCCGAGAACTCACTAGACTTTGAAGGATTAGAGCACCTCCAAGCGAATCAGCTGGTACAGTATTTTGTGTTGCTGTTTATCTGATTCTATTTAATACTTTGGGAAAGTGGGCTGAGGAATGTGGAGAAAGGAAAAATGAAGAGCAATGCCTAGGTAGAGTTTTAATTCCAGAATTAAATTATATATATATATACATATCATTTTGGGCACTTTGCATGACTTGGCTCATGAATTTCTGAAAAACCCTGGGAAACCGGTTTTGTCGTTATTGGTCCTTTCTTACAGATAAAGAAACAAGTTCAGACAGGCTCCTGATGTCACACAGAATATCCACCAGAGGTTCATGTTGTAGGCAGCTTTTCTTCCCAGCAGAGTGCATGGTCTCACATGCTTCCCTGTCTCTGCTTTTGGATCTTCCATGATATTACCTTATCTAGAGAACATGCTAGATTCTGCTGGTTTCTTCTGGTCATTGACTCATCACATCTGTGAGTGGAGTGTAGACCCATGCAGACATGGCCTCTGACTACTCATGGTCCAGAAACAAAGACATGGAGGAAACCATTTGTCTTAGTTAGGGTTTCTATTGCGGTGAAGAGACACCATGACCACAGCAACTCTTATAAGGAAAACATTTAATTGAGGGTGGTTTGCTTACAGTTTCAGAGGTTTAGCCCATTATCACCATGATGGGGAACATGGTGGTGTGCAGGCAGATGTGGTGCTCGGGTCCTATATCTAGCAGGCAACAGGAAGTCGACTGAGACATTGGGTGGTATCCTGAGCATAGGAAATCTCAAAGCCAGTCCCCCACAGTGACAGGCTTCCTTTAACTAGGCCATACTCATTCCAACAAAGCCACACCTCCCAATCGTGCCACTCCCTAGGAGATTATGGGGGCCAATTACATTCAAGCTACCATAAGAGGTTTAGTACAATATCATCATGTCAAGGAACATGGTGGCTTGCGGGCAGAGACGGTGCTGGAGAAGGAGCTACATGTTGATATGCAGGCAACAGGAAGTAGACTGTCTCACTGGGCATGGTTTGAACATATATGAGACCTCAAAGCCCACCTTTACAGTGACACACTTCCTCCAACAAGACCACATCTCCTAATAGTACTACTCTTTTGGTGGGCCATTTTTTTTCAAACCACCACACCATTTAAAATTCACAATCTTAAGTAAGCATACATAGGTCTCTGAAGAATAAAAGGGCATTCAGAGTCAGGAAGTGCAATTATACTAGCTGCCTTCTGTCTTTCTCTTCTCTGAGAAAATCGATAACCTTAAGTCATATGTAAGACAACAATACAAATCATGAGATCTACAGTTTCTATTCTGCTTGAAGCTTAGGCTGACCAGTAAAAGCCCATGTTCTCTCATTTAAACAACATTCCTTCTTCTTTTTATGTTGTGCAATATTATTTTAAGATGTGGTACATTCATTTATTCCGTGGAATATTTGTTTAATGATGCAAAGATGTGTTGCATTTGTTTAACTCTGTGAAGCCGTGTTGCTGCACCTGTCTAAAACACCTGATTGGTCTAATGAAGAGCTGAATGGCCAATAGCTAGGCAAGAGAAAGGATAGGTAGGGCTGGCAGGCAGAGAGAATAAATAGGAGGAGAAATCTGGGAAGAAAGCTCAAGGAATGAGAGAAGGAGGAGAGAGGACACCAGGGACCAGCCACCCAGCTACACAGCAAGCCAAAGAGTAAGAAGGAAAGAAAGGTATATAGAATAGAGAAAGAGAAAAGCCCAGAAGCAAAAGGTAGATGGGAGAATTTAAGTCAAGAAAAGCTGGCTAGAAATAAGCCAAGTTAAACTCAGACATTTATAAGTAATAATAAGTCTCCATGTATTTATTTGGGAGCTGGGTGACAGGACACCAAAGAGCAAAGAGTAAACAAAACAAAACAAAACAAAACAAAAACAACCAACAACGCTTTCAGGCCTTTCCTTAAGGGTCCCGCTAGGCTTCCTCTAGTCCTTAACATTGACAGAGTGCCTTAGAGTTGACTGACATCTTCCCCTCCCATCCATCTTTTCAACCATCTTGCGAATGATGCTGAGCCCTTCATTTCGTAAGCGATAACCGTATTTCTGAGCTCTCTGGTACTTGCCAGGCCCTGAGCTAAGCACTTCACGTTCTGTATTCAATTCATCTTCATAAGAACCCTGTGAAGCAAATACGACATGCAGTGGCATGTTTGCGGCCAAGAGGAGTGATTTGTCTAAAGCCTGGCAGGTCAGGGAGGGATGGGGAAGCCGGCCCTGCAGGCTTGGTACTCTGAGCTCAGGGTACCTCATAAGGAGATCCAACTCCTCGCAGTCAATGGACCCATGAAGGACAGTGCTAAGGCCTTTTCCTCCATAATCTAGATGCTTCTGCATATCTGGGGAGATCTGCCCACATAAGCCAATGGAAAGATTCTGAACATGACTAGAAGGTAGGTAGGGAAACTGAGGGATACATTCTGTTACGGTGACATGTGGCTATTAACGAGTGGGGAGGGCATACAAAGAGGGTCTGCATGCTTAAGGCACACTCATTAGCAAAAGCATTTCCCGTGTATGAGCAGAGTCAATCATGGCCGCTGAGTTTTTCAGTGTTGGATGTGTTTATTATTGTGAGCGTAAGTAAGTCAAGACATGCAGCAGCACAGAGTGTAGACAGGCTAGCTTAACTTCTAATGCCGTCAGCTAGAGGAGGCCATTCCTGAGCAACACAGTCAGCAAGCCTGGAGGCTGACCAGGAAAGAGGACTTGGAAAGTGTTCGTGGTCTCAGACATGCCGCTGGGTTTTCCTGCCTCAATTTCATTCTTGCGAGACTCTTAAGAATGAAGACCCTTTAGAGTCTTTGGTCAGATAAAATCAACACACAAATCATGTTACTTATATCAAATACAGTTTCATCTACAAGTACCATTTCATGCAATAGGGATGTGACCACTCACATTTTAAAATTCAACCACAAATGAGGCCATCTGGCTTATTTTAAGCACTCTTGAAAGCTCAGATTCAAGCTAGCCGAAGGAAATTGGTATAGTACAAAAGCTGTTTTTAGAAGCATAAGAATAGGCGAACCAGTGGCTAACACAGAGGTCTGATCACATACAGAAGAATTTTTAAAAATCAGTTATGAAGATAGGGGCTAATTACAGAGTGGGATCTTGCCTGGCATTTTCCTTCCCTGACACTAGATGGGGCTCCCTAGTTGAGGTTACTTCCTGCCCAGATTTAGATTTTGTGTCAGACAACAGAGAGGATTCAAGCGGGGTTTGGGTTCAGTTCTTGAAAAGATAAGTTATTGGAAGGTATTCAACGGGACTCCTAATAAGATTGACTTTTTTTTTCTTTCTGGTTGACCACAAAAGTCTTATTGAGCAAAGCTAGCTTTATCCCAATTGAACATGAAATAGGTCACTATTAGAAAAGACAGCTTCGCTGTGTTTGTACTTGGGATTAACAGGCAAAATAAATAGTTCTTTTCTTCCCACGGGCATTGATGAGGCAGCTTTCTCCTAAATGACTGGAGACTTCTGTTCTTTTCAACAAACACAGCCCTCCAATTAGGGGTTGCAAATAAGATTATATGGCCTGAGTAAGTCTGAAAGGGGCCTTTTGTAATTAGAAAGTTTGTGTGTGGAAAGTGAAGCGGCATTAAGTGCTTACTGTGGCTTCATTAAGAGAGCCGCGTGAAGATTCCTCAACCCTCTTTTGAGTGCTCCGAAATGATAAAATAAAAATTATGGAAAACGGTAAAGTGTATCCCACTCCTTCCCCTCCCCCTCTTCCCTCCTTCCTCCTCCTCCTCCTTCATCTTCATCCCCATCATCACATTTAAGGAGCAGAAACAAATCAGTGCTGTTTATGATTTAGGCATAGTTTGGAAACCCTGTCCTTGAGTAATAGAGTGTTAGAATCCAAGCAAAAACTAAAAGGCTGAAATTGCGACAGCCTTAAGGATAGAGTGGGCAGGCTATTTCCCTTCAACACTTTAATGGCGCTGCTCTATCACTACTATGACATAATAAAGTATTGAGTGCTGCTGGCTTTAGCTTATGCGAAGAAGCTTCCTGGCCTGTGGACACAGTGGTGATTGTCCTCATCTACTCTTCCAGATCAAGCGGAGCTCACTATGTGAATGGGTCTTTCCTGGATGAATAGGTCTCCTCTGCACACACGCAACGCATTCAGGATTAGTGGACTGAGGCCCCTAGAGCTCCAGAGAATAAGACTCAGCCGTGCAAGGCTTCCTCTGACCCCAGCTTCCTCTGAGCTAAGAGGAAACGACCAAGCCGGGGAGTGGGGGGGGGGGGGATGAGCTGAGAGTCTCCAGCTAGAGAACAGTAGCTCCAGACACAGCAGACAGAACTGCGTCTAATCCCCAGCTCAATGTGTCCAGAAGTATATTTCAGGTGCTTATAATGGCCAGGCATAGTCCTTGGCCTGGGTTCCTAGCATGGGGCAGACTAGGAACTCGGTTCACAGTGCTGGCATTCCAGGTGTTCTTAACCATGCAATCGTACTTTACGGTGCCACTCTTTTATCTATACAATAATGCCTGCCTCTCGGGGCTAGTAGCTTGGAATTAATACTGTTAGAGAGCTCTTCAGAGACAGTCATAAATATTTCATGAATGAATGTATCTGTCAAATCAAGGTTTTCAAAACCTTCAAATCCATTGAACAAACTCAAACCATGGATACTATCATCTGCTATTTTAATATTCACACACACACACACACACACACACACACACACACACACCAGATTCTCTCAGGAACCACCACTCATTGACTTTTACTCTTTGGGGGGGAGCTTTTAGTTTGTTGTTGGTGTGGTAGTGGTGTATGGGTATTTTGCCTGCATCTGTCTGTATACCACTTGTGTGCCTGCCTGGTGCCCACAGAGGACAGAAGAGGGCACCAGAGTTCCCGAAACTGGAGGTACAGCTGTTGTGAGCCATCATGTGGGTACTGGGAATCGAACCCTGGCTCTCAGGAAGAACAGCCAGTGCTCTTAACTTCTGAGCCACCTCTCCAGCCCTGCACTTACATGTTTTAAAGATCATAGGTGGTGATTTAAAGAAAAGACTTCTGCTAAAAGCAGCTAGCAATATGATCATGCTCAGAGCATTCTTCTTTCACAAGATGTGGCCATTTCTTTCAGTGTTGGGCATTTTTGAGACTTTCTTGAGACAGTCTTAGCTTCCTAAGCAATTTGTACTCCTATATCCACTGTTATCACTTAAAATCTTGGAGGGGGGAATTAAAAAAAAAAAAAAGCTTTGCTTATAATTCTAGCCCTCAAGAGACTGTGGCAAGAGGATTGTAAGCTCCTGAAAGCTGAGCGGCAGAGCAATACTCTGTCTCAAAATGACGGATTTAGGATTAGGATAGTGAATAATGCTTGCAGTATAGACTCACTGGTCTGAAAATAACAAGGAAAGCCAATATTTATTACTCAATAAAATAATTACACTTAAGATTTTTTAAAGTAACTTCAACAAAGTCATAATTTTAAAGTTAAAAACAAATCTTAGCAGGGCAGGATGGTACACTCCTATAATCCTAACCTGGGAGGCAGGACCAGGAGGATCATCAGGTTGGGGCCCGCTGGACTACATGCCAAGACTCTTGCCTCTAAAAATACCCGAACCAAAACAACAACAACAAAAATATCTTCCATGTCAGTCTCGTGATAGAATAATTGGACCACATGACCAACTGAACAAATCTTTCTAAAATGATGTTTGAAGCCTTTGGTTTTTCCGGTGTGACTCTGCTTTCCCTCCCCGCTTCTGACCTCTCAATACGTCACTTACTCATGCAGACTCATGAATGCAAAGAGAAAGACAGCTTATTGTTTCACAAAAATCATGATGTACATCATACAGAAAATGAAAAGAGAGTAAGCAGAACTGAATGTTTGGAAACACACAACCTAGGAGCTAGAGACGGTGGCCCCGGGGGAAAGCATGACCAGTGAGTAGGACCCCGGACTGCCATGCCCAGCACCAAAGCGAAACAGAAAACAACAGACCAAACCTGAATGCATACCAAGACAATCTCTGGGAAATAGGTATTTTTCTCTTTATAAATAGCAAGACTTACTTTTCTCACCAATAGCATATCTAATTAGCAGACCTCCCAATAGTGTGCATGAAATAATTCTAAGCCAGAGGGACTGAAATGATTTCTCCTTTTTTTTAAAATCTAATTTGGTGGCTGAGACAATATATACAGTCTCTGGTTGGACCGAAATCAAGGAATAAAACAGATAAAACTACCAAGACTTGGGACTAGAGAGATGGCTCAGCAGTTAAGAACACTCTTCGACTCTTGCAGAGGACCTGGGTTCAGTTGGCGGCGCCCATGACAGCTCCCAACTGCCTATGACTTCAGTTCTAGAAGACTCAGCTGTCCCTTCTAGTTTCCTTAGGCACCAGGCATGCATGGGATGCACATACACACATACACACAAAAAAATCAAAATAGACAAGACATGATGATGCACACCTTTAATCCCAGCACTTGAGAGGTAGAGGAAGGGTGACTCTCTGAGTTCGAGGCCAGCCTGGTCTATATAGTTGGTTTCTCGCCAGCCAGGGATATATAGTGAGACCCTATCTTTTTTTTTTTTTTCTGGAGCTGAGGACCGAACCCAGGGCCTTGCGCTTGCTAGGCAAGCACTCTACCACTGAGCTAAGTCCCCAACCCCTGAGACCCTATCTTAAAAAGAAAAAAAAAGAAAAGGAAAGAAGGAAAGAAAGACAAATAAATAAATAAATATTTAAAATTTACCAAGACTTGAACTGAGATGGCCCAGAAAAACAATCTCTCATTAATTTGGCTTTTAGTTTTTCTTCTTTCTAAAAGGAAAACAAAAAGCAAAACAAACAAACAAAGACAACTGTGAAGTTAACTTCCAGCAGCCCAGCTTCATTTGGGTGATGGAGGAATGGAGCAAGACATCTTGACAGGCTCCTGTGATCCACACAAAACAGTCTTAGATCCACAGCAGCTGGATACAGCTGGCTCCAAATCAGGAAGAATGACCAGGCCTCATTGGTAAGGAAGGAAGCAAAGTCCAGGTTTCCAAAACATGGAAGGACAAGTCCAAGAACTTGGCCAAGCGTAATCCAGAAATGACAGATGTTTTGAAGGTCAGCACAAATGTGTGTATTGCCCCCAAGAATAAAAGCACAGAATGACTCCCAGTCCAAAAAAAAAAGAAGCCCGTGCCATGATGTTCCAAAATAGCCTTTTCCAACTATAGAGTTAAAAGCCATTGCAGAGAACAAAGGAGCATGAAGAGCAATGGATAGAAATTACTCAAGCAAACAGCCAGGGCACAGTTGTGCCCTACAGCTGACACAGCGAAGCCAGCTAACATGGCAGCAGATTTGAACTTTCTCAAGAAAGAACCAAAAGGGGTCTTTGTAAGCACAGTACAACAGCCATGACCACCACAGTCCAGGTCCTACAGTAGGTGGGGTATGATATGGAATCCACCCATCTCTATAGAACACCCTGTTTCCAGAGCATAACATCCCAGCAAAGGCTCTCCATGGCTGCGCTTGGTACCATCTCTCTGACACATGAACAAGACTTTGTTCTCAAAGGAATCCGTTCAAGGAGAACAATGACCCTGGGAGCTAGTGGCAGGGTGTGACCCAATATGACATGTGTTGGTGCAAACCCTGGAATGCCACGCTGGAGAGACTGTGAAAGCAAGTCATTGGCAAGAGAGTAGACTTGTGGATGAGAACTCTTACTGCAGCTATGAAGCCAACGTCAGAACAGGAAACAAGGACGTGAAAGCACAGATGGGCGTATGGCCCACCATGTCCAAATAACTGTAGGGAGTTTGCCAAAAGCACAGGCCAGGAGAGTAACTCAAGCAGCAGCTTCCTTTATCAGTATAATCTCTACGCCAAGTGTGTTGAGAATAAAGAGGATGAAGAGGGCCCTGGACATGTGCTAATGTTCTGACGCGGTCCACTTAAGACAGCTCATCTAAGAGATTGTCTCCCAATAACACTTTCCCTTGTCCTGGAGGTTCTCTGTGGTCATTTTTCTTTCTTTCTTTTTATTTTAATAAAGATCTATCTATCTATCTATCTATCTATCTATCTATCTATCTGTTATGTATACAGTGTTCTGCCTACATGTATGCCTACATGCCAGAAGAGGGCACCAGATCTCATTACAGACGGTTGTGAGCCACCAGGTGGATG
Source organism: Peromyscus attwateri (assembly GCA_902168425.1). Taxonomy (NCBI): domain Eukaryota; kingdom Metazoa; phylum Chordata; class Mammalia; order Rodentia; family Cricetidae; genus Peromyscus; species Peromyscus attwateri. The sequence goes on along the minus strand of CABHPP010140919.1, from coordinate 61,983 downwards.
CTGGGAATTGAACTCAGGACCTCTGGAAGAGCAGCCAGTGCTCTTAATCACTGAGTCATCTCTCCAGTCCCCTAGTCACTTTTCTTTTCTCCAAGGAATGAGTAAGTCATGAGCACACACCCGCCCTCATCCATCAATGCAGATTTTGCAATAGTTGGTCACAAAAATCATCAAAATAACTGGCAACTTCCATCAGGAAAAGAAAAAGACTTCAGTTTCTCTGCCTCGGCAGCCAAGTTCTTCCTTCAGACTACTCCCTGTTTACACCTGTCTCATCCAGAAATCCCAAGATGTCCCTCCCACTAGGGGTGACCACGCCAAAGCGGTGACAAATGTGGTCAGCTGCTGGCCTGTTGGACCGAGAACTGTTTCTTGTCTAGATCAGACTTGGTTTGATGTTACAGCGGTGGCTGCTAGTCCTGGCTGCAGAGAGTCACCAGGAGCAGCTTCAAGCCAATGCCTGATACCTGTGATTCCTTGGCTATGTCACCAAAATACAGACAACAAGAGCAAAACTAGACAGTGGAGCTGTGTGGGAACCCAAGGGGTATGCAAGACAGGGAACTACCGACGGACAAAAAGACATTTACATATCACATGTCTACTGAGGGGTTAGTCAGTGAGGCAAACGGAGGGCCAACAGGAACAGGAGTAAGGTACTCAGTACCCCTAATCATTAGAGAGATGTGAATCAAAGCCACCATTAGACACCAGCATGCATTTATTAGGACAGCCATTACAGTAGGAAAAACAAACTATAGTTGAGTCTATAGAGGCAATAGGGTCACTAATAACGGTATCGTAACAGGACCCCCCTGAATCGTAGTAGGCTCTTAGTCCTTAGCACAAGTGACACCATGATGGAAGTACCATTTGAGTCATAAAAAGTAGATAGCACCACCTGTCAAAATGAAAACAGACCTAATCCATCGAAGTCTGTAGTTCTGGAAAAGTCTCTAAATGTACTAACTTTGCTTTTTTGGCTTCTGTAGATCTGCTTCTGGCTAACTGCTCCTGCTAACTGAGGTGTGTCACCCTATGATGTGGTTTTGTGCTTAAAAATTCACCCTGAAAAAGGCTCAGGACTGCATGGGAATCCCTAATATCCAGTGAAGTCACTGGCTGGCTAATAAAGACTTTCTGTTGGCTTAAATTTGCATCTGAGTAGTCTTCTTTGGTGGATACCCTGCTACAGTGGAAGGAATTAAACATGGAGTAGTTGCCATGGGAACCTACATAGAGAGTCCTCAAAAAAAGGTAAAATAAACTACCATATACTCCACAATCCCACCTGTAGGGATTTATACTAAAGAACTGATCCCAGGATCTTGACCAATACTCTCACGTTCATTGCAACATCAGCATTATTCACAGTAGTGAAGCAGTAGAAACTGCCTAAGTGCCCCACCAATGAGCAAATAGATAAAGGCAACCTGGTGTCTACATACCCTCAAGTATTATTCAGCCTTAGAAAAAAGGACAATCTCCACAGAAGCTATGACATGGAGGAACCTCCCGGACACAGTGTTTAGTAAAATAAGCAGATGGCAGGAAGACAGACTCCTCAAGGTTCTGTGTGTAGGGTATCGAAGGCGTTGGAGCTCCTGGATGTAGAAAATAAAATGATGCTGCCGGGAGCAAAGGGAAGGGAGAGGAAGACTTGCTGACCAGAGGTCTAGAGTTCCAGTCATGCTAGTAGAGGGAGTCCAAGCAACATCTAACAGATGTGGGTACAGCGCAAAAGTAGTTATCAATACTACATTATTCACTGAGCAGGTTAAGAAGGGAGCCTTCATCATATTTAGCTTAAAATTTAGTAAAAAATAAAAACCTACAGAAATGTTAAATTCAATCAAATGTCTTTTCAGTAACCATATGACTGAACAGTAGAATTAAAGTTATTACTATAAAAAATAAAATTAAGAAAGAAAAAAAAACAAACACTGAATACCTGGCTCCATCACATCCAAATAAACCTGAATCCTCAGATTTGTGACTGGGAAAGCCCTTTGTTCTTCTCTCTCCCTCTCATTCTCGTGTGTGTGTGTGTGTGTGTGTGTGTGTGTGTGTGTGTGTGTGTGTGTACGTGTCTCGTATGGATGGGTTTGCTCACCTGTGTGCAGGTGTATGTGGAGACTAGAGACCAACGCTGGTGTCTTCCTTTATCACCCTCCACATCGCTTTTGAGACAGGTTCTCTTGCTGACCTTGAAGCTCATTTCTTTGACTAGCTAGGCTGGCCGGTGATCCCCAGCCCTGAGACCTGCACCTGTGTTTTACATAGGTGCTTGGGATCCGAACTCAGGACCTTGTACTTGTGCAACAGCACTTCATGCACTGAGCTATCCCCCTATTTGTTCAAGAGCTACCTTTTTATGTATAGATGCCTTTTTACCTGCAGGCGTGTCTGTGTACTCCATGCATACAGTGCCTATAGAGGCAGAAGAAGGGACTGGATCCCCCGGAACAGGGATTATAGCCATGTGGGATCGGGGAAGCAAACACAGGTTCTCTGCGAGAGTATCAAGTGATCTTGACGGCCAAGCCACCTCACCAGCCCTCCTCACTAGTTTTTGACATTCCTGTTTTCCTCTCTCAGCTGCAGATAGCTACATGCTAAGGAAAACCCTACACAGTCTTCTTTCTCTTAGAATTGCAATCCCTTGTATATTTGTTTCCCAATCAGAACTATGCTAACATCTATTGTGATTAATGCCACCATCATCTTTCAAGCTACCTGAGCCTAGAAACTCAGGGGTCAGTGTCCTGAACTTACTCCCACCTCCAGTTGCTGAACCTCATTCCATCCTGAAGGTCTGCTCCTTCCTGCCCTCCCCCAATGCCACATCTTTAGAACATTTTTTAAAATTGAGATTCAATATTGCAGCTGTCACCCTTGGGGGGAAAAGCTGTTTTTGCTTTTTTTGGAAGGGGCATGCATTAAGGTCTCATTCCGTAGCCCAGGCTGGCCTCAACTGGCAATCCTTCTGCCTTGGTCTCCTGAGTGTTGGGATTATATATAGATATATATCACATAGCCATTTTATTTTTAGTTGTTTTTTTTTTAATAAATGCACTTTCAGAATAAAGTTTAAAACAAAGTCACTATGCCTCTGCTGCCCATTCAAACATAGACAGGAAAGTCGAAAAAGAAATGAACTCTACCCAGCGCTGTTTATGTCCCCATAGTTAATACCCTAGGTGCCAAGCAGACTCAAGTTCAGGCTTTGAACGAACCTTGCTATTCTAAAGGCTGCTACCAACGTGAACACAAACATGGCTGTGTTTGCCGTACCCAGCTCTGCACTAGCCTTGTTTCGCAGGCATGCAATGTTCCACATTTCCAATCCACTCTCGGCTGCTCATCATGCCATCTCTCTCTGGTCCTTGATCAAGCCCTCTACAACCCTGCCCCCTGCCCCCAGCTAATTCCACTTCAGACGGTAAGAACAGATTATGTGTTATATGGGGGTGGGAACAGGGACAGTCACAGCAGAAAATGGTAAAAACAAAGATGGCAGGTGGTACCCAAGGGCTTTGGAGCCTATGTACCTCCCTTCCAAAGCTGCTTTCATGGAGCCATACTAACTAGCTTTGTGGAGTTTGGAAAGACCCACTCATTCCCTTGTATTTGCAGATCACCCAAAAAAGAACGCTCTAGAGGAAATGGCACAAAGCCACAAAATTTTAATTACAGCTTCGAATTACAAATGCGAATAAGCCAGAATTTGAAAAATTTGCAAAACCGAGACATCACTATGAGTTTTGTAACAATGCCAAGAGTGGTCGTGGGTAGATCCACACAAGCATGCAGGAGTTATAGGAATATAAGAAGACACGTTCTCACCCATTCCCAGCCACAAAAACCAGAGCCAGCAGGCCTCCTAACTGCTCAGACAGGGAGAGGAGTGGTATATAAAGAGGTCAGCTTCAGGTGGCATATCTTATATAACCCATGACTAACACTTTTTCTTCATTCTAACCAAACTGGGTGTTGAATTTTGAGTGGGCCTTGAGACTTCAAGCATTGCCGTTGAGTTAGATATTGATTTGCTTTGGAAACTGCTATCTATTTGACAAGCAGGGGAAATGATTCTTGAGTCTGACCTGCCAAATTTGATTCCCAAGGAATATGACGCACATCCATTAGAGGGTTTATAGATATTAATAAACAAGAGGGCGTTGAACCTCACACTCTGTAATTATACCCACAATTGCCTCGACATTTAAAACAAATTCTGATATAATTTTCATGCATCATTGAAAACCTCTTATTTGTACACGTCCCCATTTTGACTCATAAAAATGAACATTTGTTTTTATACTTTCTTGAAAAATGGAATGAATAGAATAGAAGAGGGACTCTGAAATGATCAGTTACCAAAAATATTTCTTTTTCATGCAAGAAGGCCTGCTAGCTATGAACCGTTTGCTTTATTTAACCAAGTTTGTTTACAAGCTTGTAGTCATTCTTGTTAAATTTCACAAGTCCGATTATCTGACTGTGACATAGGAATTATGTCCAAATACTCAGAGAAGCATTTGCTCATTGGTAATTAAAGTCTCAGGGTGAAAAGAATTAAAAGATTATATAAGAGGTAATAAATAATCTTATCTTCTAATGAGTAACTGTCCCCTGAATTCTTTTGGACACAAATGATCTAGCTTTTCCCTCCTGTGTTTTAATTTAGTCCACTTGTGTGACTTGAAAGGACAGGTTAGTCACACATAGTTAATGACCAGACACCATCCTGGGGACTGAGAGCACAAAGACAAACAAGAGAGAAAATAAATAAATAAATAACAGAATAACCTTCTCTCAAGGAACCCATTATAACGTGTCTCAACATCTGGAAGCTTAAAATGTCACCCACAGGTGGTTATCTGCTGCCAACATGCTGTCCATCAACTCCAAGGCAAGCTGAGGCCTTCTGAGCCCCGGTAGGAAGTGTAAAAAGAATCATGAATATTTTCAGAAGCTACAAAAATGCTCATATCGGTCTAGAACTTACAAGGGAAGATTAAATTTGCTGAACCAAGCATGCAGGTTTTTTTTTTTTTTTTTTTTTTTTTTTGACTATCCTGGAACAGCAGGGTGGGAGTGGGGGGTGGGGGGGGGGGGGGTGGGGGAAG
>CABHPP010140919.1:36810-51752 GCA_902168425.1 Peromyscus attwateri | reverse complement strand
AAGAAGAAGAAGAAGAAGAAGAAGAAGAAGAAGAAGAAGAAGAAGAAGAAGAAGAAGAAGAAGAAGAAAAAGCACATATAATTTTAGTTCTTTCCCTTAGAAGAGGATGGTTTGGAAACTTCTGATCATTTGCGTTGGTTTTTAGTTTCCTAAGAGATCTGCTTATATCATCTCTCAGCTACCATCTCCGTGCTCTGGGATTGATCTTGACCTTGCTATGTTTTTGAGCTTTTCATTTTATATGTCAAGTTCAAATGTTGTAACATTATTTTCTACTTACCCACCCACCCATCTGCCCATGAGCTCAAGCATCTATATTTTATGGGCTACAAACACTATGTTAAAAAGGCACAGAATCTGGTCTCAAGAAACTTGAAATCAATCACTAATGCAATACACATGACAGGAACCACCAGTTGCCAGGAAGAAGGAGTCTCTCAAGACAACCCATCACTATAAAAAAGGGTGAACTGAACTTTAAGTAAATTTAGAAGCTAAATGGCTGGTGGAGAAACAGGTTATGGCTTGAGAAGAAGAAATGGAAACCAAACAAAAATTCTTTTAAAAGGGAGAAAATAGTAAGTTGGGGTATGGTGGCCAACGCCGTTAATCCCAGCACTCAGGAGGCAGAGACGGGAGGATCTCTGTGAGTTTGAGGCCAGCCTCGTCTATGAAGTGAGTTCTAGGACAGCTAGGGCTGTTACTCAGAGAAACCCTATCTCGGAAAAACAAAAACAAAACAATAACAACAAAAAAGGTCCGACAGGTAAGCAACGAGAGGCATCTTTTATTTATCATTGTGGGGTAGTTGTTGAAATAGAAATTATTATTATATTATTCATTAGTTAACACTGATGAAATTCTGGTTCCCCCTGGCTGGAGATGAAATCCATTCATTGTCTGTATGTTGTTAGCTCTAAGTGTGTCCAAGCCTACAGGATTTAGAGAGGACAATAACAGTTAGGGTAGGTGGGACTAAAATTCATTGTTTGGGATCAGCGTGTGGTATTTGAACTTGCGAATGTAATTCTTCCCTATTGAGCAGTTCTTGATGAAACTTCCTTCCAGTGCCATCTTGATCCAAATGCTCTTGAGCAGCTGAATGAGTGCTCTAAAAGGGTAACTGGGCACAGGGTTACATGGTAGAGCGCCTCGTCTAGCAGGTGTATCTCCAGGTTTTAATAGTCGTTGTAGTAATATTAAAAACATAAAAGAAGCAAGTGTGTACTGACCCTAAGCCTAACTTGTGAAGCCAAGAAGTCAAGCTAAAGGAGACAGTTGAGAGCAATCTGACGCCTCAGATGGACTCTGAGGTTGCTGTGGATTTCCAGAGATTGTATTCATTTGTTTCTAGTGGTTGCTACTGCTGTTCAACAGAAATTGCTGGAAAAGGCACCTAAGGGTAGCAATCTAAGGAACTTCCTGTGTGCTCTTTCATGCCTTGATGGCTGACAGAATGGCTAGGCAAATGTGAGTGGTTTCCCGACATTCCAGATGACCCTGTAGACTGTGTTTTCTTCTAGATAAAATTTGAAATTATCTTGCAAAGCTGCAACCTTTCATTTCTTTTGTCAAGTTCATATGTCAAGGATTTGGGCTGCCCTTGTGAATCTTTCTAACATGAAGATGACAGGGCATTTTTACTGAAGATGACCACGAAGGGAGAGCCTGACATCCAAGTTGAATTAATCAATCTTTCCATGAGAGAGTCACGTGACCTGAGAAATGGTCAAGAGGTTTGGGAGCTGTGTTGAGTGTTGTGACCACAAGTGATCTTTCTCTCCTCTTTCTCTCTGCTTTCCTTCTGTTATCTGTGGTTATCATACTGTTAGATAAAAATTATTATACAAATATTTATAAATTCATACAAATGCCATATAGATTAACATAAAGAAATGGCTTTAAAAATAAATCATATATAAATGTATAAAAAGTACAGGAAGCTATTGTTTTGAACTAGGGTTCTGCATTAGCCCTTCCCCTACCCAGACCAGGTTGAAAATAGAAATGGAATCTAGGAGTGCTGGTTCATTCTGTTGTTCCAACTTTGGGGAGACCATTGAAGGAAGATATAGAGATAGCATGATGTATATAGTGAGTTCCAGGCCAGCCTAGGCTACGAGACCTTGTCTCAAAAAATAAAATAAAAGATTAAAAAAAAGATTCATCCATGCCATGATACCAAGTCACCAAGCTGGAACTAAGCTGTTGGTGTGGCCTGAAGAATCGGGTTTGGACAAAGATGTCAATTTCCCAAACAGACCAGTGTCAGCTGACATGATACTGAAGTTCCTTTTGCTTTAATCCTTCCAAAAACAAACTGGAAGTGACCTGATGTTCACCAGTTATCTCTCTATTGTTCTGTCTTCCTGCCTGCCCTACAAGGAAGGCTTTCAAATGACCGAGTCACTTTCTGTATTTTGTTTCTGTTTTCTTCCAGCCTTTTTCGGTCTATGACAGCAAGATCCCAGGGTTAGTCTACTGGATCAGTCATTCAGTGTTATGGAATGGCATGTTATCTCAGTCTAAAGTTGAACGGCAGCTAATTAGATCTTTAAACTGAATTGCTGTGATCTTTGTGCCTTGGTGATATTGAGGGGTAGGTGTAACCTCTTGTCAGCTAATTAATAATTGATAGTTGAAACTTGCAGCTTGGATAAAATGGAAACTTTCACTTTTTTTGATATCACATAAAACTTGAGAATCCATCTGTGTTCAGATTGGGTTGGATTGTACCATTAACCTGCTGTAAGAAATAAAAATGGAAAACAGGGCCTGGTGGTTCATGCCAAAAATCTCAGCACTCACAGGCTCAGACAGGATCAAGGATAACCTGAGGCCAGTTTAAGCCACATAATGAGTTGCAGGCCACACTCAGAAGTATGTTGAGATCCTGTCCCCAAACAAAACAAGATGGAAGTGTGATGGCTCGTGCCTGCAACCCAGCCCTCAGGAGGCAGAAACAGGAGAATTCTGGATTTCTATTGAGACCACACCTCCACATCAACAACAACAAACAGGAAGAAAGGTTAGATAACACCGGCTTGTCTTACATAATCTACCCTTTATCCCATTTGAGAAGGTTACCCATAGTTAAGCCCCACATAGCAACTAAATAAATAATTGCCACCTGTGAGATATTTGGGGGGCACGTTGATTGAGACATCTCCATGGAAGGGTTTATTTGGCTACTCAGGGCTAGTCTCACATTCAGTGCCTTAGAAAGGGAAAACACAAGCTGAGATATCCCAGAGAGACAAGGTTTCTTTTTTTTTATGTGATTTAAATTTACCCCAAACAAATACAGACCAAAGAAAGTACTGAGAGTCGATGGAATAATGGCATCTGCCAAATGGAGTAGCACTTCACTGCCTCCTCATCTACTCTTATGCAGTTAAGCAATGACAATTCCAGCTGGACAAGTGACAGAGGACGGTTTTCATCAGGGGAATTTCCTTGTGCAGCCTACGGTAGACTATAACATTTTAGTGTCTTCTATTCACAGTCTCCATGCTTAGAGCAAGGATTGCATCTCTGGGACCATAATCTGCACCTCTTCAGTAGAACAGACGCTATCACAGGCAGAGTCAGCAAGACCAGTAAGGAGACACTGGCTCCAAGTCTGTCCCAGGAGCCCGAGTGTAGCTGTGCCTGAAGATGAGGCTCGGGAAAACAATTTCAACACAGCCTCTGTAATACTAGCATAGAGGTGTGGTGATATTGTGTTCCCCAAAATATTGTGCACCCTAATAAACTTATCTGGGGTCAGAGAACAGAACAGCCACTAGATAAATATAGAGGCCAGAAAATGGTGGCACACACACCTTTAATCCTAGCATTCTGGAGGCAGAGATCCATCCAGATCTCTGTGAGTTCAAAGCCACACTGGAAACAGCCAGGCATGGTGACTCACGCCTTTAATCTCAAAAAGTGATGGCAGGAAGCAGAAAGGTATAGAAGGCGTGAGGACCAGGAACTAGAGCCTTTTTAAGCTTTTAGGCTTTTGAGCATCAGTTCAGCTGAGATCTATTCGGATGAGGACACAGAGGCTTCCAGTTTGAGGAAACAAGATCAGTTGAGAAATTGGCGAGGTGAGGTTAGCTGTGGCTGGTTCTGTTTTTCTGATCTTCAGCATTCACCCCAACATCAGGCTCTGGGTTTGTTTTTTATTAATAAGACCTTCTAAGATTCATGTTACATATAGGGCTTGTTGTGAGACCTTGCCTAATGCACTGTGCATGGGGACAAGGTCATGCCCAGTCTTGTAACCCATGCATGCTAATAACGTATAGCAGTTAGTTTCCTATTGATGCGACCAAAATACCAAAACCTTTTGACTAAGACTCTGGTCACTCAGCTAAAAAGGGCAACAATACCTAGGACCTCAACAAGTGGGACCTCATGAACCTAAAAACAAAAAACCTTTCTTACAGAGTATAAAACAGTCAAGTGACTGAAGAAGCAGCCCACAGAATGGGAGAAAATCTTCGCTCTAGCATCTACCAAAGAATAGTGTCTATAAACTGTGGATCTGAAGAGAGAGTTCTCCAAAGAACCACAAATGGCTAGTGATACAAAAATGTTCAACTTTCCTGGGCATCAGGGAAATGCAAATTAATGCTACTTTGGGATTCCTTCTTACTTTAATAAAAAAAAAATGGATGCCAAATGCTGACAACATGTGGGTGAAGGGAAGCCTTCATTCCCTGTTGGTGAAGGTGTGAACTAGTACAGCCCCTTGAAAAGCAGTCTGGACATTCCCTTAAAAACTGGAGCAAGAGCTATCCTATGACTCTGCCGTACCATTCCTGGAAGTGTACCTAAAGGACACCACATCCAATCAACAGGGACATTTGTACACTCATATTCACAACAGCTAGGAAATAGAGTCAGCCGAAGTTGTCCATTAACTGATGAACGGATAATAAAAATTTGGTACATAATACACAATGGAGTTGTTTTACTTGTGAAGAAAAAGGAAGTTAGGAAGTTTGCAGGAAAATGGACTGGAAAATTGCAAAGTAAGGTAACACCTGCCCAGGAAGGCAAGCATTGCCCATCTTCTCTCATACGTGAGTCAGAGCTTTGAAATTTAGATTTCTATGTTCAACTTGGAATGTCTATTGAAACCCAGAAGCTGGGAAGGGGCTATGATGGGTTGGCAGCAGAGGAATCTTAAGGGAGGCAGAAAGTAGAACACATGTAACATGAAAATAGAGACAGGAAATTCTGGGGCAGTGAGGTTTAAACAGAAGAGGGGTAGAGATAGACGAGAGAAGGAAGAGGGGAAGAGTCAATCAAAACCAAGGATGTAAGAAGAAGTTATGGAAGTTTATTAATTACTCTATAGCTTGGTTTCGGGACACGGATAAATCATGTTGGACATGAGGCGGAAACTCCCTTCCTGTTAGAGGTAGCATCATAGTACTAGAAGTTGCTGTGAAGGCTGCTGGGAGAGAAAATTGATCAAAAGTTTTAACCCACCATAAATGCTGTATCCTGCAATACCACCTGCCAGGCACCAGGTGCCTACTGATACATAGTGGCATGACTGGTATGTGGAGAAACAACTACTGTCGGACTAGATTTGAGGCATGCTCTACAGGAGAGAATTCATGCCTAGCACTATAACGCTGATCAAAACCCCGTGGCTGGGGATATCACTGGCCCTAGGAGAGAACTGTCCGTTGCTCTGATAGGTAGACATGGTACCAATAGGCCTTCTAATTGTTATTTTTATACCCATAGACAATTCCTACTCCCAGCTTTGATCAAGGCTTCTTTTTGTAGTGGACTGTGGTGAATGCAGAGACTTACGGCTGTTCATGTTGCTGAGAATAAGTGACAGTTGAGTGCTCAGCCCTAAACAGGGCATCTAATCTATGTCACCCGCTCTAAGGATCAGAGAACATCATGAAAGAGGGGGTAGGAAGAATATGAGCCATGTCATCGGGAGGAGGTCTGTGAAACGCCCTCTTCTGAGCATGATACGGACATAACAATAACTCACAGGAGCTACGGTTGTCTGCACTGTGCCTACTCGAGGCTGGGCCTGTCAGTAATCAGTCTGACTCATGGGGCCCTCCCCTACCCTTAGGGAACTATTGGTTATTGCTCGATGCTGAGGGAGAGGGAGTCATTGGCTTTACATTTGTATTTACTGGTGACTTACCAAGCTCCAGTGGAGAGTTCCAAACCCATGGCCACACAGATGGCCCTGATTAAACTCAGTGGTCACAAAACAAAACAAAACGATAAGAACATGGAAATGGTTGGGGGATTTGATGGAGGGCTAGGAGGGATATAAGAGAGGTTGGAGGTAAAAACAATCAAAATGCGTTATGTACATGTATGAAATTGTCAAAGGACACATTTAATATTTTTTAAAAAAAAACATTTAAGAGAGGAAGCATTTATACTGGTTCCATTTCTGAGGCTTCAATCTACCAATGGAGGAAAGTAGATTAGGAAGGCGTGGCAGAGTAGAACTTGAGTTCACAGCAGTCTGGGAATCAGGGGAAGAGTCAGGGCAGTGATAATACACCGCCAAGATCCTTGTCCTTGTGACATACTTCCTCCAGCTTGGTCCTACCTTCTAAGTTTCTAGAACCTCCCCAAACACACCATCATTGGGGAAACAAGCATCCAAATCACAAGCCCATGGGAGATAATCCATATTCAAACCATAACACACAGCAATGCAACTTGCCTTAATCTCTTCAGTGTGTTGTATTTCTTTCTGGTATCCACCACTGTCAACCATATTCTTCACAAAACAACTATCTACATCATTCATTATTTCTCAGCCTTTCGACAATGGTCAAATGTTGTCTATATCACTGAGACTTCTTAGGAGACAAGACGATGGCCAACAATATGTCTAACAATAATTACTCCTAATTCCGAAGCATCGTCCATTCACATGGTACTTTGCATGGCCCTTGGACTTGATTTGTATAACTATCCTCAGATACCACAGGGTTACAACAATGCAGATGTGGCTTGGAGAGGTAAAGGGATTCGGTTTACATCATAGTTTTGCTGTCTACGACCCTGTTAATTCTTAACAATAGGACATGAAAGTAATCTACTTGCAGAATATCCACCATCCTAGAGAATGACAACTCCATGTGATGGGTTTATATTGGGGGGAAAATGTGAGTTTTTGAAACAGACAAATTGTGACCCTTACACATTAAAGATCCTCAGTGATTGGTACTTACCAACCAAACAAAAAACTAGTTATGACCAACATCAGTGTTCTCAGAGTCAGCATCACCAAATTCCTAGGAGGTTTCTTCACAGAAACCTTTTCTTTTTCTTTCTGAGACAAGTTCTCATTTTATAGCCTAGACTGAACTTGAACTTACAATCCTCCTGCCTCAGCATTCTAAGTGCTAAACTTACAGTTACGTGCCACCTTAGGTAGCTAGCATCTTTCCCAGGCTCCTTTGCTCTCTATGGTGTGTGTGTGTGTGTATGTGTGTGTGTGTGTGTGTGTGTAGGGCTCCCACCCCTGACACTGTCCTTAGCATGGTAGAGATCTTTAAATCCCCCTAATACATTTGTTAGTGGATTAGCTGAGTTGAACTTGTCATGATAGATACCAGCAATGTGGACAAAAGGACAGAAGTAAATTGCTAATCAATTCTAGAACTCAGGATACAAGTGTATTGTTGGTAAGGCCATTCCCCAAGTGTTTTAGTGCCCTCCTCCTTGAGGATGCTAGTACAATGGGACATGACTTCCAACCCCAGCCTCAAGTCTGGGTGGCAAAGAGTCACTAGCCAGCATACTCACCCCCAAATCATAAATCTTTAAAGAGAAAAGCCTAAGGCGATATAATCCCAGATAGTGCTTTCTTAGGCTCGATGGAACAGGACTTTGTATATTTTAATCTATTGACCTTGTTAACGGAAGATGGGAAGAAAATTCTGTTTACCTGAATTTTACCACAGCAGGGCTAAGAAAAGCAGCTAGCATCGGAAGTTAGCATAAATGTCTTCAAAACCAGGTCCTCTGAAGCCAACTGAAGCGTTGAGACTCCAAGGAAAATGTACTTCCAAATGCTAAAAGAGATTTCGATCTTCCCATCATTTTAACAGCAACACCATAAAATACGTTCTAAAACAAACACAGAGCGCTCAAAATTTCACTGTGTAAGCTCAAAGTCAAACATCTGTCTTCGCGCCTCATGGTTTCACCTGGGTTCCCGGGGCCTCGGCTGAAAGCACGGAAACGTGGAGCTTTTAGTGCAGGCTCTGGGACTTTTAATCATCTTTACTAGTTAATAACGGCTTCCTCTTCAACCTAAACAGATGTGGAAAGACAGACCATCTATGGAGCAGAATTGGCCTCTTGATTCCAAAGGCTGTGAGGAGAGAGGGTGAAACAGTCAGGGCGAGCCTCAGACCTGGGTTGGAAACCTTTCTGAGCATCTTGCTTTCCAAATGGTTTGACCTTGGTGTGCTACCCAATCCTCCTGAGCCTGTTTCCTGTGTGTGAACAACTGTACCAGTATTATCTGATGCATGCATAGGGTTGTGTGGATTCAATAAGACATTTACTAAATTTTTGCCTGGTGATCATGAGGACTCAGGAATGAAAACCATTGTACAGTTATTATGCTCCACCAAATGGACAGTAAACAGCATTGACTGAGCCCCTGTTGTATACCCTTGTATGTGCCTGCATCAGATGCTTGAAATCAAGCTGGGAGAGCAATGTCATAGCCTTTCATAGATGAGCCACACTGATTCCCTTCGGTGAAGCCGAAGTTTGAATCCAGGTTTGTTTCTCTTTAAAGCTGGGCACAATGCTTTCATACATCTAAGAAATAAGCTGAACTGACCTGAAGAATGCTGGCCACCCTCATTTTGGGACTTCCTGAAGAAGATTATTCTACTTGCCAGCCTCCTAAAAGACAACTTATGAAATGCTAACATGATTGATCATGAACCAACACTCTAATCTTAAGATATTGGTTAGGATTCTCACAAGCTGTCTACCTGTCTGGGTCATTCTGTATGTATAGCTGTTCTTGGATGTCACATGACTACCAAACATTGTGTCTCCAAGAAATGATCACTTATCAGCTCAGGCAAAATGTCTGATTTCTAAGTCAATTGAGTTAACCTCTAGTCTACCCATGGGGAATTTGTTATAGGATATCCCCATTCCCCAACTGCCCCACATCAGGATCCCCAAATCTTCTAAGGATCAAGACCCTTAGGAGTGGTTAGAATGGATCTCAATCAATCTTTGAGAGTCAAGTTGTCTCATGAGTATAGTGAAGGGCTTGGGTTATCCTGGGTTCTTCCCAGATTTCCTACATTAGGAAGATAAGCAATGCCATGATATTTGCAAATTTCCTATACACATCCTCTTTAAATCATCTTGGGGTTACTTACAATCCATATATATAATGTGCGTGTGATGTAAATACTTGTTCTACTGTATTTTAGAGGAAAAAAAGAAAAATATTATATGTGTCCTATACAGTCACATTTTTTTTTAATACTTTTGATCCATAGTTGGTTAAATTCATGGACACAGAATACAAGTCATCCTCTGAGCTCTTCTTGCTGTTTCTTCCTGGAGATCTCCTTCCTCTTCGTTTGGTTGTTGGTGTGACAGAGGACACACCAGAGTGTCCCATCAATCCTGTTCCCACCTCCTATTTTGTCTCTGGACACGGGGAAGCACAGAATCTTGAAAATGCTTACCTGGAGCAATATCCGATACTCCAGCTGCCCTCTCTAGGCTCGGCATTTCTGCAATTGTCTTGGAATTTAAAAATCAGAAGATGCACAGCTCATTTCACCTTTACAAACCAGGCCATCTCCTGTGTAAAATGGAAGGCTTGGGTTATAATGTGTTCCTTTGAGCTCTGCTATATCATTATTGTTGTTGATGATGTAATTCTAAACGACCACTCAACTCAGTGGGTCTCAAAACTAGCAGACAATCAGAAAACAAGAAAGTGAACTATATCTATGTTCAAGACGTGTTTATGGCAGTTACGTTTCAAACCTGTCATAGATTTCCTTAGGCTGGGTAGATGGCAGCCCCTTAAAGTAGAAAGAATCTAACTCCAAACCGATGTGTGCACAGTGCACGTGTCCATCCCCCAGGAATTACAAGTATTAGCAATAGTGTTATAATGTAGCACTTATGTGAGTGCTCAAATTATTCCAGAAAAATAAATTTCTACACAAAGACATCTAACAACCAGAATGCACATTTGGAAAGCCCTTAAATGAACCAAGAGGGAGAAAGTCTCACTGTTTTTTTAAATTTATTGCCCTATATTTTGTATGATTTTGAGATTAATGATGAACTCCCTCAATAAGACAAATCTTATTTGAAAAGCATTCAGAAGTATTTTGTTTTTCTAACTAAAATAGATTATCTTAAACTTTCCTACTCATCATTTCTCAAGGAGAGACTAATATGACGCATTCATTAAAATAGATTTGGAGTTCCGTTTTGTGATACCCAGAATTGAAGTAAGTGTTTTTGATCTACTATTTTGACGGTATAAACTAAAGTACTTTGAACTGAAGTATTTAAGCTTCAAACCAAGCTTTCAATTTTAGAGGAAATGGAACCAAATTTTGATATAAGCCAACCTAAGAGTCTTAGCTGGGAAATACTTATGTTCTTAAGTGTACGCGGGCGATTAAATTTGTATAAGCATGCTGCTATGTATGCATACAAGCACAAGCTTTCAGAGACTTCTGTCAAATCAACTCACCACAAATTCTCAGGCATTTTAAAATTGCCACCGTCTCTACAGTCATTCAATGGGTGTTTTTAAAAACCACGAATCTGCCTGTGCCAAATGCAAACCCCCAAACTGAAAGAAAGCATCAGAAGGCACAAAGGACAACTAGCAAGATGAGAACTAACAAGAAATTCTAAGATGTAGAAAAAAGTCTCATCCTTGGGGTTACAGAGACAAGCACATCAAATAATTGCAGGCAAGGTCCTTAGGATGGAAAAAAAAATCAAGTCTTTAGCCAGATGTGGTGGCCCACATCTTTAATTCCAGTGCTCAGGAGGCAGAGGCAGGTGGATCTCTGGGACTTTGAGGCTACCTTGGTCTACACAGTGAATTCCAGGACAGGCAAGCCTATGTAGAGAGACCCTGCCTCAATAAATAAATAGATAAATGAATGAATGAATGAATGAATGAATGAAATCAAGCCTTAGTTGTCTACCTCCTTTGAGCACCCAAAATACTGACTTATACTACCCACAGGTGTCCCTACAAAACACCCTTCTCTCAGGCTCACAAGCTTGGACATTGGGATATTTCTGAGACATGCAAAATTTCCATGACTCCAAGCTTGAGGACAAACACCGTGACTAGCATACCAACTCCATTATCAGAAGGCCTCAGGGAACTTCAAATCTGTCTGACAGAGATTTATTGGTGCCTGTGGGCAGCTTTCAAGGTTTTCCCCAGTGTTCCAATCCCTAACTACTGCAAACAGTACAGCTCTAAGGATGATGGATAGTCCTTAACCTGTTAATGGAGACCTTCCCCACTCTCCTTGACTCCTGATTGGCTGGTTTCTATGCAGTTATTGATGGCCAGCACTTACATGTCTTGGAGGTAGGAATTGGTTAAGTAACTGGTAGCCCCAGGAAACAGAATGTCCAAGTGAGCAAATGGCCACAGGAACTTCCCATGATAACCAATGGGCCAAACTAATCAAGACAGCCATGGGCTTCCCTTTCCAAAGAAAAACTCATCTTTAATGATCAAATGAAAATGCAAATTTCAGGAAAACAAATCGGGTTATTTGGAGGGCGGTATGTACTCAAGAGGATATTAATGTCATTGTGGTTTCCTGAGGAAAGGGCCTCTATTTTGCTTGCAAGCAAAATGTCAACTCTAATTATTCAAACCGACATCCTACAGGAACTTTTATGAAAATTGAGGTAGGTCCAGAAGACTTGGGCAGGAAACAGGGTTTTCATTTTGGAAGATGGGGGAGGTCAGCAACCTGGACATAGTTCTAGTAAAGAGGATTCCCGACTGGCTGCATCCAAGTCTCCTTGGTAACAGAATCTTGGGCAGATCTAGTTCCTCTGACACTCTTCTATTAATCAATCAATCATATAATCTCTTTACTCAGAAATAGCTCCTTCTGTGATACTCAGCATAATGTGAAATATGAAGATAGATCAGAAGGCATATTTTGAGATTAACAACGGACATAGTCTTTGAAAAATAAGTACCTATTTTACTGCCATGTTTATTGTTTATTGTTATGAGCACCATTAATGAGTACAATCTCCTGGTTATCATTATCCATTGCTAGAGTAATACTCCATAACAAACAGCTGTGAAACACTAGCATGCACAGCTGTAAACCTTTAACTCTCACATACATAGGTTGGGCAGCCTTGGCTGGGCTCAGCCGGCCAATTTCTCTGGCCTTTCCCACTGTCACTCATGAGGAGGTAGCTGTCAGCCACCACATCTGGCAAACCCTCGGTGAGGAACTGGAGTAGTTGTTTTCCGTGTGGTGTCCGTCCTCCAGCCCAGCCCTCCAGACTGTTTCCACATCAAAGGCAAAGACAAGAGCAAGCTCAAGATCACAAGCTCTTCTCAAGACTGTCTTCATCTCATTTGCTAATAGCTCGTTGGCCACAGCAAACCCCACACTTGAGTGTAAAGACATCTGATGGATAAGAAGAGGCCCTAGGAATCCCATAGTAAAAGAGACAGCTGCAGATGAGAAGGAACGGAAGCTGCTGGAACAGCCCACATGATGCATGCTACCCTAAAATTTTTATTGGGGAACATTATATTATTTTTACTTTATGCTTATAAAATTGAACAAATATTTTTTATTTTATCAAACCCTTTCAAAACAGTATTTCTCAGACTTTTTAGACTTCTTTTGAAGTAAGAAATATACTGTGTGTACAGTGTGACTCATTCATACAAAAGCTTCCCAAACTATCCTTTCCTCCAACAACAAATATTTATTGCTATTATGATATTTAATTTTTCAAAATTTGGACTGAAATTTGAAAAACACAAAACAATTTATGAGCCTTAGTCCTCCCTGTCCCCTTTGATTTGGCGGAGGACAACTCATAAACATCTGCAAGGGTCAGAGAACCCACATAGAATGTCTGAAACGGGGCTGTCACAATACAACTATGACTAATGCCTCGAAACCAGAAGTTATGGCACCAGTTGCCTATGGCCAAATTTCTAGTCATCTGTAAAGCCAGAGTGGCTTCGAGCATCTTCAGACTGAGGGGTGACAGAGGGGAAGGAGGAGGGAGCCATGAGACCCTCTCATGGTTTTTTTAATGTACCAACATTGTCATAAAGAAGTTGGCACTTAGCGAAGAGAAGTTTCTCAGAGTCACACCATATTTGGCTGAGTAGGGACAGAAGAGTCTTGGGTGCCACATATTTCAATGACACCACACCCCCAGCCTCCATCACTGCCTTCATTTCCATTACATAGTGTGTGTGTGTGGGGGGGGGGGAAAGTGAGTCAAAATCTTCCCACCAGCAGTATTTCACACTCATGAGTGACATTAATATACAGTTAAGAAGTACGTAGCTTGAGTAAGCTCTGTGCTTTGTGATCTATCAAGAAAGATTTGCAAGAGGGGCATCCTACAGGAAACCAAGTTTTATTAGAAAACATGTGAGCACAGGAGCTCAGGGAACTGCTGTTTAGAAAGCTACAGAATTTGCTTTATGACCTTGCGTTTGGAAGACAGAGGTCCCAAGCCGAAAGTTGGGTTTACAGTGACAGCAGATCATTGTTTCTGTTTTGCTTTTTCCCAAACCCACCACCACTTTGGGACTTGTGATTATGCAAATCAAAGGCACAGCACCACTCATTGTTCCCGAGGAAGACCCAGATTCAGTGTCGTAACCTGAACTCAAATATTTCATGTTCTGTTTAGTCCGGTAAGTTGGATGGATGGTTCAGAGAGCTGTGTATCTAGATTATTTGTCCCTTAGAGAGCAGTTGCTCTTCTAAGCACAGCTTTTGACTGCTCTATGCCTCTTTAATATTATGTGTTTCTTGGGGAAGTCTGTGAATGTTTATTGTTTAAGTCGTTATCCACGGCACATCGCAAAACAAATGAACTGGGCTTAGTGCAGTCTACCCTGAAATGGACTGCTAATGCCTTCCAGAGGATGCCGCAAAGCTCAAATTTGGGGGCGGGGCAACACCATCAGATAAATGTAATGTAGTCTGGGTCTGTCACTTTTAAATGTTTGTAAGTTCATGTCCATGTTGTCATGTTGTCTTTCTCATGCTTCTGTTTAGGTAATTGACGGAAAAGGCTTCTCCATTGTCTAGGGAGAAGAGGGAAGAACAGACTCTCTTCTCAAGGCCAAACCCAGTGTTTATTAACAGTGGAAGTTACCAGCAATGGACAGCTTTGCCCAAAGAATGGTAAATTCACAAGGATCATCATAAGTGAGATGAGTCAAAACTGGATAAAGTATATGAACCTGGGGACCAATATGCCATCTTCTGAATGCTTGTGACCCACCCTTAGAGTTCATGAGTTGAAACCTGATTCTGATGGTATTAGACAGTGGGGGCATTTACGAGATGAGTAGAATATGACAGAGCTTGTACTAGAGAACCCAGAGAGCTGTCGTGCCTTTTTAGCCTGTGAGGGCACAGTAGAGGTGTCCTCTATGATCCAGAGGTAGACCCTCACTACCTAGGAGTCTGCTGGCATCTTGATCTTGAACTTCTCAGCCTCTAGAATTCAGATAAATAAAACTCTGTTGTTTAGAATCTACTGGATTTATACTTCTTTGTGAGACCCATCTAAATGGAGTCTATCAGATAGCCTCTGGAGTAGGAAGCTGTAAGGAACAGCAGGGACACACACACACACACACACACACACACACACACACACACACACACACA
>CABHPP010140919.1:3952-36800 GCA_902168425.1 Peromyscus attwateri | reverse complement strand
ACACACACACACACACACACACACACACACACACACACACACACACAGTGTGAATAGGGCTCACTTCTGATAGCCTATCTCATGGGAGTTGAGGCAAAATAATTTGGATTCCTCTATGACTATGACAACATGTAGGCATTCAGAATTCCAGTCTACAAGATCTTAATACATTGAGTGAAGTATTTCTAATATTTTAAATGCTTAGCTGAGTTGAAGACAGGGGAAGAATCCATCTAGGATACAAGTAGTATTTTAAAAAAAGGCATGAATTCAAGGCAGAAACTGGGCATTGGAGATTGGAGCTGAATATTGTCTTCAGGAAGTCTGCCAATACATAGTTGAGTAATTTTTTTTAACAAAGTATTAGCATATGAGGGGGACCAAAGACAAAAGAAGGATTTATGTGAAAGAAGAAGGCAACTGAGTCCCTTGCTAGAGACAGCTCTCCAGAAGGCAACAGCCCTGACAAAAAGCAATTGGTAAAATAAAATTCACTTCACTGAAACAGACAGTGGGAATGCTTTCCTCTGTTAGCGTCAGGAAAATTAAAGCTTATCTGAGAATACTCAACTACAAGGTGAACACCTTATAGGCCTGGTATGAAGTTTCCACTACTTCAGTGGCTCAAAAATCCAATGAGAGACTTGAGTGTGAACAATCACAGGTCAGTGATGCACAGGAGTCGGGAGGGAGCAGTTCCAGATCTCTAAGGAGAGGGTGAGGGTGGGGGTGGGAGTGGGAGTGGGGATGGCTCAGGAAGTGAAACTCAGTGCTCCCCTGCAAGCCCAATGACCGAAGTTCAATCCCTGGAAGCCGTGTAAAAGGCTGGACGCAGTGACTTTCGGTAAAGGGAGCATCTACACTCACACACAGAATAAATAAATCTTTTGAGGGAGGAAGGGAGGGGAGGAAGGAAGGAAGAAAGGAAGCAAGCCAGCCAGCCAATTGGCTTGGCTTGGCTTGCTGGTTTATTGCAGGCCTTAACTGGAAATCAGATAATCACTTATTGACTAAGCAGTGAACCTGGTATCTAAGTTCCCAGAAGCGACCAGTGATCACGCAGACACAGTAAAGTTCACTGGGACACAAAGCCAGGGGGAAAAATTCTCTAGGGAAATAAGCTTCAGTTATCTCTCAAATAGTTGTTATGGATAATGTTTCAATGACCATAAGCTCACAATATGTATTAAACATCACACATACATGATGAAACAATCCACCATGAACAGGAGCCAGCAGACATAACAGACACATAATCACACCATAAAGACGACCCATGTTAGAACAATTAAATGCCATCTGCAAATTATATGTGTACATATGTGTATGTGTACATATGTGTATGTTTAAAGAAATAAAAGAACACCAGAACTAGAAACAAAGACCATAAAGACTTTCTTTAAACTGAAGGATATTTGGTAGTAAGGATTTATAGTGGGATTTAAAACAGAAATAAAATGCTTATTTAGAGGATAATCCTTGTCTATTAGAGATACACATTGAATTATTACAGATAAAATGATATGATATATGGGATTGTCTTCGCAATTATCTGGAGTGGGAAAAGTGAATAGCTATTCAGAAGAACCAAATCAACCGTGAATTATTCATTGCTGAAGGTAGATGACAACCCATAGGGTTTGCCTTGCTATTCTTTTTCCTGTGACTCATGTATTAGTTACTTTTCTTATTGCTGTGACCAAATATCTGGAGGGAAAAAAGCCCACAACTTAAATAAGGGAGAAGAGTTTATTCTGACTGTGAGTTGAGGAGACCCAAGTCCATCAGGGTCAGGAAGGTTGGTAGCAGCAGTGTGAGGCAGCTGGCCATATCACATAGAGTCAGGAAGCAGATGACCAAGAAGTGGGGTCAGGCTATAAAGCCTCAAGGGCCACTCCCAGCTACCTATCTCTCCAGCGAGGCTCTGCATCCGAAAGTTTCCACCGCCTTCCCAAACAGCACCTCAGCTGGAGAGCAAGTGTGCACACACTTGAACCTCTGGAGACTTAATTCACATTCAAATCACAATACCATGCTTGCAGATTTATCTTAAAGTGTTACCTTTTTCAATGAGCATGGAGATTGGAAGAAAAGATTTAACTTACAAAGACCAAAAAATAAAAATTGGGGGAGATATATTATACATGGTAGCAGATAAATTAAAACAGGTTTAGTGAACTTTAAGATATATCTGAAGTAATTATCAAGGATGCAGCCCAAAATAAAAAAGAAATGGACCTTATCAGAGTTTAAGATAACCAGAAAGTAGAGTCTTCAGACTAAAATAGGTCTAATAAGAGATCACAGGGGAAATAATAGATAAACCAGACAAGATGGAATACTGAAGAAATGTGTCCTGGTTACCTTTATTGTCAACTTGACACGGGCTAGCGGCATCTGTGAGGAGGACCCTCAGTGGAGGAATTGCCTAGATCAGATTGGCCTGTGGGGACTGTCTCCATAATTAACTGATGTAGGAAGGCCCAGCTCACTGTGGGCAGCGCCATTCCTTGGGCAGGTGGCTTGGGCTGTATTAAAAAAAAGCCATGTAAACGTGAGCCTGCCAGCAAGTCAGCAAGCAGTGTTCTTCCATGGTTTCTGCTCTTACCTCTTTCAATGATGGGCTGTGACCTGGGAGGGACAGTCATTGTCTTCAGGCATCGACTCCAGACTCCAATAGGTAGTTCTAAACCCATGACTGCACAGATAATCCCAGTTAAGGTCAGTTGGGTCTCAAAACAACAACCAAAGGCATAAATGTGGGAAGGGGACTTTCAGGGAGAGTAATGAGGGTGGGAAGGGGTTCGAAAATGGAATTTATAACAAGAAGAATGCATGCTATAGGAAGTTTTTTTAAAGGTTATGTTAAGAAAAGAATTCCCTTTGGATCCATCATAGTGAAACTACGGCTCAGCAATAACAACAGAGCCATCCGTTTCCTCCCAGAGACAAAGGATGGAGCAAATCATGGTGAGATTGATAACTGATCTCTCAACAGCAGCACGGGAAGCCAGGAAATACCACAGATATGATCCCAAAGAGCTAAAAGAAATAACAATCAATATATGAGTACTAAACAAAATGATCTGTCAAAAAGAAAAGTGAAAGCTATTTTCATGCAATCCAAACTGGGGAGTTCACTGCTAACAGTTAATATTTTCAAAAATGAAGGCATAGCCTTTAGAGGATGATCATCACAGTACAATTTAACCTGTGAGAAGGAATGAGGAGCAAAGAAGCCATGTGATGCATGTGAGGAAACACAGATTACAAAAAATAATAATATCGGAGATGGAGTAAACATCCTCTTCCCCATCCCTCATATTAAATCCAGCTGAGAACTCTGGGCATTATATAGAAAACAAACATAAGGCTTTCAGAACAGGAGGTGCACAGTAGCTGTTGTCTTGGGGACCCAAAAGAGCGCCTTAGTTTTCTTTGCCTTGTCTGTCCCAAAAGATACAAATTGCCCTAGAGAACAGAAAATCTGTAATGTGAATAGGTGCAGAGAAAACCTCAGAACTTGGAGATGGAAAAATAGAAATTTAGTTTTCATAACCCAGAAAAACATACTGAAAGAAGAAAAAATGTAACAAAGCCCTAAGACATGTGGGATTACAGTAAACAATGAAATCTCAGCAAGGAAAGGAGATGATCCTGAATAAGTATATATAAAGAAATAATTATGAAAAAATCCCAGATAGAACCAAAAAATGTAAGCCTAGTCAATATATGAAAATGATTAACTCAAATCACTCCAAGATATATCAAGGTCAAACTTCAAAAGACTACACAGAAATAATTCTTAAAGCAACCAGAAAGAATGGATACCTTACACTAAGGAAAGATGGCTTGAACAGCAGATTTCTCATCCGAAATGTGGAAGCCAAAGGAAGTAATCAGGGTGTCCTCCAGTCTCCAGTGAGATGAAGCCAATTTGTCACCAGCAGGTCTACTATGAAATAATAGTTAAAAGGAAAATCTTCTGAATAGGAATGTCTTAGTTGTAGCATGAATCCTAATTGTCTTAATGATAAAAATCCAGAGTCAGATATAAGGGTAAATGCTGAAAGATTAGAGAGACAAAAGAGCAAGCCACAGTCACCACCTCTTACCTCACCAACTCCTCAGCCAAAAAGGGCTCTCAGCTCTTGTCTCCTCCTACCTTATATTCCTCTCTCTGCCCAGCCATATCACTTCCTGTCTCCATCTCCCTAGTGCTAGCATTAAAGGCATGAGATCCCAAGTGTTGGGAATCAAAGGTGTGTGTCACCACTTTCTGGCTCTGTTTCTCTTTTAGACTGGATCAGTCTTGTGTAGCCCAGGGTGGCCTTGAACTCACAGAGCTCAGTCCGCCTCTGCTTCCCAGCATGCTGGGATTAAAGGTGTGTGCCACCACTGCCTTGCCTCTCTGTCTAACTAGTGGCTTAGTTCCACACTCTGATCTTCAGGCAAGCTTTATTTGTTAGATCACAAACAAAATATCACCACAATTAGTTAGGGTTTCTATTGCTGTGATGAAACACCATGACCAAAAGGCAAGTTGGGGAGGAAAGGGTTTACTTGGTTTACACTTCAGCATTGCTGAAGGAAGTCAAGACAGGAACTCAAACAGAGCAGGATCCCAGAGGCAGGAGCTGATGCAGAGACCATGGAGGGGAGATGCTTTCTTCCCATGGCTTGTTCATCCTGCTTTCTTATAGAACCCAGGACCAGCAGCCCATGGATGGTGCCATCCACTGAGGGCTGGGCCCTCCCCCATTGATCACTAACTGAGAAAATGCCTTACAGCTGGATCTCAAGGAGGCCTTTCCTCAGCTGAGGCTCCTTCCACTCTGATGACTCTAGCTTGTGTCAAGTTGACACACAAAACCACTCAGTACAAGGAAAAACATTTAATAAATAATCTTGAAACAAGAAAGAGAAAAAACAAGGTACTTTTATTTGTTTCACTAATGGTCGGTGGGATTTTTTGTTTGTTTGTTTGTTTGTTTTTGTTTATTTTTTAAGTTCTCCTGTCTGACCTGTATCTCATTATGAACAACCGTGCCTCAAACTCACTGAGATCCTCCTGCCTCTGCCTCCTGAGTGCTGGGATTAAAAGCATGCACCTGTCTTGGAAGAGTGGGATTCTTGTCTCAGCACTGTTTGGAGGCCAGCCACTTTTGGAGTCAGTTCTCACCTTCCACCTTAGGTGGGTTCCAGGGATTGACTTCAGATGGCCAGCCTTGTACCCTGGGCAGGAAACACTGTTCCCCTCTGCGTAATCTACAAGCCAGGTGTGATGGATGGTGCATGCTTTTAATCCCAGCATGAAATAAAGGAAGTTTTTATGAAAAGGTATTCGCCTGCCCAAGAAAGCTCCAAATAGAATGCTTAAACAATGAACATTCATGAACTCCAGGTGAGGGAACTGGGTAGCTTAGATGAGGAAATTGCTTAGAGTGTCTTTTGTTAGTTTTTGAATCCTCTTACTGTATTTTTGATTTTAAGTAAAATGTAACTGAAAAGTGAGAAAATAATATTAGTATGTAATTGGCATAAATATTAATCTAATCTAAGATGTAATGTATGAATAAATAATCTGAACACTGCATGCAAAGGTAATTTTAGGGGAAACTTGAGTGATTGAGGGGGACCTCAGCTATCTGACAAAGCAGTTTCAGGGTGTATCTGGCTGGGGTTCTCAGGAGAGAGTGATGTTTGAATTATCGGACTAAATAAGAAGCTGCATCCTCACCAAGTGTGGGAAGACATAACTAAAGTGCAGAAATTTTCTCAATGACACTTATCAAAAATAAATAAATAAAGTCTTGAAGACAGAGAGAGTACACAAGAGAGAGCTCAGACAATTTGCTTTCCTTCTGGACCTGGGACCCTCTCCTGCCTTTACATACCAGAGCTGTGTTCTCCAGCCCTCAACAGTCTAGTACTGTGCCAGGCTAGCCTAGTTCGTCAGCTTCAATATGGCATATATATTAAACATATGATGTATTTTTACACACACACACACACACACACACACACACATACACACACACACATACACACACACACTCACTCCTGTTTCCCTGGAGAACTCTACTACACAACCTGTGTTGTAGGAGGGTAAGTTGTCTTAAACTAATCTAAAATCTTCTATTTTATTTATTTATTTTATTTTTGCTTTTGTTTCTTCTATGAGGAGTGAGGATGTTCACGAGTTAGGGGTGCGAGTCTAGGCCACATAACAAGACCTTGACAAACACAAACATTCAAGTAGATAGAGAGGTATGCTTCATGGATGATAAAACTACACATAAGTTCAATATTATTATAAACAAACTCTCAGTGGGATGAACGGCTCATCGACCACTAGAAGCTGCTTATAAGGCTATGCAGGTTTGCAAATGTGTAAAAACAGCCAAGACCATTCTGAAGGACAGCGCCGTGTGCTCTTTCTTCCATTTACCATTTTATTGTAAAGCGTTGGCATTTGATAGTGAATGCAACAATCAGTGTTTATCTCTAGGTCCACTCTCTCAAAACGAAGGTTTATTTTTCTTCTAAATTTGCCCCAAAATAGATTTTGACTGGTTTGGAAAAAGGTAGATTTTTTTTTTAAACAAAGAGAAAACACAAACAATGAAGAAAACTTTTGATGTAGTTGATGATTAAAGTTATAAACTTATCTTTCAAAAGACCATAAGGAAGGCTACAAAATAATTTACAAATCAGGGTAAATTACTTGTCACATACATAATCTATAGGCTTTTGGTATCCAGGATGCAAATATTTTAAAACTTCTAAACTTTAATGAGAAAATGATAACCTAATAAAATAATAGATATAATCATAATAGATAACATATAATATATGTTATAAAAAGATGTGGAAATATTCTTCCTCTTAAACTGTGTGTGGTGACTACAGTATGTTTCATGAACATTTGCTTTGTACTTCCATGAGAGAGAAATCTAACACAATAGGATTGTATTGGTTTGCTTTCTATTGGTGTGATAAAACAGTGACCAAGGGCAACTTGGGAACAAGAGAGGTTTTTGACTTCCACGTCCACGCTACAGTCCATCATCAAGGGAAGAGGGCAGGAATTCAAGTCAGGAATCTGGAGGCAGTAACTGAAGCAGAGACCATGGAGGAATGCTGCTTATTGGCTTACTCTCCATGGTTTGCTTAGGCTGTTTTCCTATACCACCCAGGACCACTTGTCCAGGGGTAGCTGTGGTGGTATTGTGTTCCCCAAAATATTGTGTACCCTAATAAACTTATCTGGGGTCAGAGAACAGAAAAGCCACTAGATACTTAGGATAGGCAGTGGTAGCACATGCCTTTAATCCTAGCATTCCAGAGGCAGAAATCCATCTGTTCAAGTATACAGCCAAGCATGGTGACTCACGTCTTTAATCCCAGAAAGCAAGCCTTTAATCCCAGGGAGTGATGGTAGAAAGCAGAAAGGTATATAAGGCGTGAGGACCAGAAACTAGAAGCATTTGGCTGGTTAAGCATTTGTCTGGTTAAGCTTTTAGGTTTTGAGCAGCACAGTTCAGCTGAGAGCCATTCGGATATGAGGACACAGAGGCTTCCAGTCTGAGGAAACAAGATCAGCTGAGAAGTTGGCCAGGTGAGGTTAGCTTTGGCTTGTTCTGTCTCTCTGATCTTCCAGTGTTCACCCCAATACTTGGCTTCGGGGTTTATTTTATTAATAAGAACTTTTAAGATTCCTGCTACAGATAGCTCTGTCCCTTCTAAGCTGGGTCCTCCCACATCAATAATTAACCAATAAAATGTCCTCATAGACTTCTCTCCAGGCCAATCTGATGGAGGCAATTCTTCAGTCACAATTTCTTCTTCCAAGATATGGCTAGGTGTTTGTCAACTTGACAAAAACTAACAAACACAATGATCTAAAAGAAAAATAGACAGAGAACATACAGTTTATGTTATTATATGCCCTGTGGTAAAATGACTGCAAAGTAGATAGACCACACTTCTCAGCATTCCTGTATGTCCTTTGCAATCCAAATCTCAGACTTCTCCAAACTAAGTCAATGTCTCTACCTCAGCCAACACGTTTTCTCCATACTAGTTTTCATAAAAAGCAGCCATCTTCCATTGGTCCCAATCAGTGTTCTCTTTTCTTGAGTATGTAGTTTTCCTTATATCTTTATAACAATTGTGATTGTAATTTCAATTATCAGCTTGATGAGATTTAGGATCACCTGGCAATGGGTTTCTCCAAATGCCTGTGGGGGGTTATCTTGATTGGATTGACTAAGATGGGAGACCTGCCCACTGTGGGTGGACGAATTCCCTGACCTGAGATCCTGGGATTGATTGTATAAGTGGATTAAGTGAGCTGAGCAACATAGCATCCATTGCTCTCTGCTTCTTAACTCCAGATGCAATGTGCACAACTACCTTCTCAAGCTCCTTCCTCCTCCACTATCCCACTGTAATAGGCTGTACCCTCACACTGTAAACCTTCCTTAAGTTTCCTTTGTTGGAGTATTAAAATGCTCTGAGGTTAAAATTACATTACAACAACAATAAATTTAACAGCCTTAAAAATAAAGACTATTGGCTGGCTGGTGGTGGCACACACCTTTAATCCCAGCACTCAGGAGGCAGAGGTGGGTGGATCTCTGTGAGTTCAAGGCCAGCCTGGTCTACAGAGTGTGTTCCAGGACAGCCAAGGCTACACAGAGAAATTCTGTCTTGAAAAGCCAAAAACAAACAAATAAAGAATACTCTATTTGATTGTGTATAAATGGCCTATAGCTCTTACTTTAAATATTATCATTTATCAAACACTCTTGATGACACCCAAAAATATTTTTCTCTTAAAATAAAGGATACTTGAAAGGTTCAACAGTTCAGTGGGTAGGGGGGAAACTTGAAGAGATGGACACCAGAATAACAAGGAAGAAGAGTCTCTCCCTTCAGCCTTCCTCTATTGGTCCTAGCAGCAGCCCCTTAGAAATGGACCTGGCCCAATCCTCAGTATCTCATTTTCAAAGGAGCAAAACAGGACAGAAGCTGTCCTTCTTTTCATGGATTACATGAAAAGATTTTCTTTTTATTTAACAATTTATTTATTTTTTTATGTGCATTGGTGTTTGCCTGTGTGTGTGTGTGTGTGTGTGCGTGCGTGCGCGCGCGCGCGCGGCTAAATCCCCTGGAGGTAGAGTTACAGGCAATTGTGAGCTGCCATGTGGGTGATGTGGGTGCAGGGAATTGAACCGAGGTCCTCTGGAAGAGCAGCCAGTGCTCTTAACTGCTGAGCCATCTCTCCAGACACTTGCCCCGAAAAGCTTTTCTTAACACAAGAAAATTCCATGCAGACGGTTCTCTGAATGGAGTCACCAACTGTTCATTCACTCTCTCCCAGGTAAATTGCTTTGTTCAATGCTTGCTTTTATTAACACTAGTACATTTTCTATGCTTCTACCTACAGCCAAGGCTCTTAAAATAACATGACTGAGCCCCCACGCTGCAAGCTGAACATGGCAAAACATGTAAATCCTCAGGCTATATCTGATAGAGAGCTAATTAAACAACTCCAGGTTTCCCCGCACAAGCAACACGGAGCTCTGACTACCTGCCTCTCTCAGCAGCTACGAGGGAGGGAAGGGGGTGATGAATGGTGCTGAAACTGTACTAAATATGACATGTTTCCAGAGGCGATCTTTTTTCTTCGTTTCCTATGTAGGCCATTAAGATATTTGAGATACACCATGCCAAGTGCCACTTTTTAAAATAGACTTTTTTATTTTAGAACGCAACCAGATTTACAGAAAAAAATAATGAACATTTCCATGCACTCTGCATTTTCCCATTATTAGCATCTCAAATGACTGTGGCACATCTTTACAATTAATTAACCAAAATTGGTACATTATTAACTAGCATCCATACTTTAGACAAGATTACTTGTGTTTCTTTTAGTATCTGTTTCTGTTCCATCCAGCATCCCATTCCATACTTAAGGTCACGCGGCCTTGGGTTCCTCCCGGTGGAGGCAGTTGCTCACATTTTCCTCATCTTTTATAATCTTAAACACCTTGGGGCTTACCGATAGACTGTTTTGTAGAATGTGCCCAGATTAGAATCTGTCTGCTATTTACTCAAAGCAAAGATAGACATCTTGGGGAAGGGGAATTCCAAAAGAAGGAAAGTGTCATTTTAATAAGGTCTTATTTTCAAAATCCCATTTGTAGAAGTTGGATCTGAGCGTACAAGAGTGAATATATTGACAAACCATTTGAAGGGATAAGATGCACACACCATGAGAAGCTATGCCCGGATAGTGAGGTCACAGGGCATTTCTACTTTGTATTTGTTATTTGTCTGTGTTTTCTTAATGTTCCGCAATACACATGTGCTTTTCCATTTGGTGGAAGGCTGGGGAGCTGGGGATGTTGTTCAGTTGATAGAATGCTTGCCTAGCGTGCTTGAGGACCTGAGTTCAGCTAATACCACATAAACCAGGCCTAGTGGTACATTTCTGGGTGGCCCCAGGCAGCCACAGCTCTAGAAATATGACAATACCTTGTTGTTCCTGTTACCTGCTTCCAAGAGAGGATGCTACATGGAAGCCAAATTTGGGGGTGAGAGTTGAGGGTTTGATTCAGTGGTAGAGTGCTTGCCTAACAAGGCCCTGGGTTCTGTCCTTAGCAATTTTAAAAAATTATAAATTTCCTCTAGTTAAAAAAAAAAGCCTATTTTTAGATCCATCCTTGCATGCCTAAAAAAGTAGCCTGACCTCCTCAAATGAGCAAATTGTCCTTAAGAGTTGGAAAAATATCCAGAAGTATTGGTAGGTCACTCACATTGAAGGAAATCTGGAGGGGAGGGAGAAAAGAGAGGGGTAGTCCAAAGAATCTTTCTCCCTTCAAAGAAAAGCCTGCAGCCCTGTGGCCTACAGTGTGGTCCCTTTTCTCTACCACTCTGTCTCCTTTTGTCTGTTTCTGTTTCTCTTGTTTCTTTTGTTCATTTATTGGTTTGTGTTCTCAACTAGTGTCTGTTGAGTCCAATGAGATCTGACTCTAAAAGTCACTTTTAGACACTAAAAGACATCCTGTCCTAACTTTCAAAGGTGATAGAGATAAATGTCAATGAACATTTTGTTCAATAAATCTCTCTCTGTCTCTCTGTTTCTGTTTCTCCCTCTTACACACACACACACACACACACACACACACACACACACACACAGATCTGGATGGAGAAGCAGAGCTTTGCTGTTGAAAGAGAAGGAAACCTTTTCCTCTGCCATTTTGAGGGCTGGACAATTAAATCTGTGACATAAGATGACAACAGGTAGATTAACAGAAGTGAAGGAGCCGGGCGGTGGTGGCGCACGCCTTTAATCCCAGCACTCGGGAGGCAGAGGCAGGAGGATCTCTGTGAGTTCGAGGCCAGCCTGGGCTACCAAGTGAGTTCCAGGAAAGGTGCCAAGCTATACAGAGAAACCCTGTCTCGAAAAACCAAAAAAAAAAAAAAAAAAAGAACAAAACCCAGAAGTGAAGGGACACAAATTTGCCTTGTGCCTGGATACATCGGGGAAGCGGACACGCCTACCCTGTGGTATCTAAAAGCTTGCACCCCCTTAATAGGAGAGGGGCTGGGGTGGTTTAGATAGCTTAGGAGAAAGTAAGTGATTGGGAACAAAATAAAGGACTTTCAAAGAGATGGGTGAATGGGTGTGTGACACTCCAGCGAGCTCAATCTGTCTTAGTGGGTGAGTTTCCCGGAGAGTGCATTCACAGCGATCAAGCAGCCTTTGGAGCTACTGTCTTTAGGCAGATGAAGGAAGCGAAGAAGCCCCCTTTGCATTTATCATTCATTGAGGACTCAACTCTGGAGTCCAGCGTGGCCTATTTTAGGGAGGTGTTTCTTGAACTCTGTCATTGTTTTGGAGGAGGTGGTGGGGAGCGCTTCTTGGATGGAAAGACACCTGAATAGGGGTTAGGGTTCCAGCTAGAGGGAGGGGTGAAAGCAAACGCCCAAGGTGCAACTGGGGTCTCAGGGATGTGACGGGGGACAAGGGCAGTACCAGATCAAGCAACATCTTGCTGAGTCACATCTGTGAGGGCTTCATTCTGTTAGGTGGCAAGCCACTGGATCAGAACTCGGAACTTACTTTTACTTTTTTATTCTGCTGTTCTATCATCTATCTATCTATCTATCTATCTATCTATCTATCTATCTATCTTCTATTTATCTTCTATCTAGTTATCTATTTTCTATCTATCTATCTATCTATCTATCATCTCGTGTGTGTGTGTGTGTGTGTGTGTGTGTGTGTGTGTGTGTGTGTTTTGTGGGATAATCTTTTTGTACACTGTGAAGAAGTATCTCTGCCAAGGCACCTTCTGATTGGTTTAATAAAGGGCTGAATGGCCAATACCTAGGC
Organism: Peromyscus attwateri; assembly: GCA_902168425.1. Lineage (NCBI taxonomy): Eukaryota > Metazoa > Chordata > Mammalia > Rodentia > Cricetidae > Peromyscus > Peromyscus attwateri. The sequence goes on along the minus strand of CABHPP010140919.1, from coordinate 24,385 downwards.
AGGAGAGGATAGGAGGGACTTCCAGGCAGAGATAGGAACTCTGGGAAGAAGAGAGGATTTGCCAGCGAGACATGGAGCAAGTCAGATGTACAGTATGGAGGACAGGCAACAAGCCACGTGGCAGAATGTAGATTAATAAACGGGTTAAGTTTTAAGAGCTAGTTGGGAACAAGCCTAAGCTAAGGCCAAGCTGTCATAATTAGTAAGAAGTCTTTGTGTCATTATTTGTGCACTGGCAGTCCAAAGAAAGTCCATGTGTGTGTGTGTGTGTGTGTGTGTGTGTGTGTGTGTGTGTGTGTGTGTGATGTTCATGCATAGCGTGTGTGCCACAGCCTGAATATCAGAGAGCTACTCTGTTGAGTCCATTCTCTCCTTCTATCTTCACATGGGTTCCAGGGACCCAACTCAGTTTGTCAGGCTTGTGTGGCAAGTGTTTTCCCCTCAGTGACCCATTTCCAAGCCTCTGCCATTACAAAACCAAAAACATCTTTATGCAATGCCTCTGTGGGTGCACCTGGGATAACTATAGCACCCCAATTTACATTTGTTAACCTGAGGAGTGGCTCACACTCTAAGTATTAATCCTGCTCAGTTTCCTCACCGTCGCCCTCTGTTGATAGTTACTTTATTTAAACGAAAATCTTTAGTTTTTGTGATTTATTTGTTCTTATTTTATGTGCATTGGTGTTTTGCCTGCATGTATGTCTGTATGAGGGTTTCAAATCACTTTGAAATGGATTCCAGACAGCTGTGAGCCACCATGTGGGTTCTGGGAGTCAAACTGGGGTCCTCTGGAAGAGCAGATGGTGCCCTTCACCTCCGAGCCATTACTCCAGATCCCAAACCCTTTAATTTTGATGTAGTCGAATGATCTGCATCTTTTCAGAGTCCTTGAAGTGTATAGAAAATCTCGGGGAGAGACTTGAATGTAAAATAGCCATGTGACTTCAGGAAAAAGATCGTGTTGGGCAGGACGTGTAGCTCAACTGGTAGCGTGCTTGCCTAGCATGCGCAGAGCCCTGGGCTCATCCCCCAGCTCTGCAGGGGCATGGTTGTACGCCCCTATAATTTCTAACACTAGGGAGGTGGAGGCCTAAAGACCAGAAGTTCAAGGTCATCCTTAGCTACACAGCCAGTTTGAGGCCAGCCTGAGCTACAAGGAACCTTGTTGAAAATGGAGAGACAGGAGGAGGGGGAGGGTGCACTGGCAGCTTGCACTCTGTTGGGTGTGGAGGCGGCATTACAGTGTTGTGTTCTATTCATCTTTCCCCTCATAGCTCTTTGTCCCGTGAGAGGTCATACACTCCGGTCTCTTACTTCAATTACAGAGGGAGCTCTCGCAGTCAGCAGACTGGAGCCTAGACCTCTTTGTAAACTCCAGACTCGCTGTTTCAATAGCCCAATTGACTGTACAGTTGAAAAGTACAAGTTCCCACTGCCTATCATGTCTCTCTTCATTTGAATAATAAAATAGAATTGTAATATAAATGCTTCTATCCTATTATTGATGACGTCAGGTGTCTCTCTTTTACTTTTTGAATAGGAAGTCCTTTTCACCTTTTATTCACGTTAAATCACATGTTCCTATAGACACTCTTCTGTTTCTATTTCTCAGGAACCTGAGCTTCAGAGAAATCAGTTTGCCCTGGATGGTTCACCTAGTAAGTGGTAAAGCGGGGGCATGCTTTTGTCTGAAAGAACCCGTTTCTATTTTATACAGGGGCTAGCCCTATGACTCAAGCCCCTTTGTACGAGATTGGCTGAAGGTCAACCATGTGGCCCAATGTAGAATAAGCAGAGTCCGTTATGAGGATTTTTCTGCCTGAAATCTGAAGAAATTATTCATTTCTGTTAATGATTGGAAGATGGTTGCAATATGGGTTGTGTGTGTGTGTGTGTGTGTGTGTGTGTGTGTGTGTGTGTGTGTTCTCCACATAAAAGAACCTGACAAGACATCAAGAGTCTGGTGACATTTGAGTCCCTTGATGCAACCCAAACAAACCAGTATCAACCAGGCTGAGGTTTATGTGCCTTTTAATTGTCTCAGTCCCTTTAGCATGTTTGAGCTGATGTGCCTACACAGTATTCACAAATGTCAGATTGCTCTTAATAACCAATGAGCACATCCATTAGGTTCCTGGTGGCCAGACATCATTTGAGAAGCTCTCTAAGGAGGAAAACTCCCATGCTAGGTGGAGCTCCAGCCCCGGTGGAGCAGAGTTCAGATCCTACCCTCCCAGGCTCCTCCTGATCAGATGCAGGCTTCTGATCTGGTTCCGGTGCATCTCTCCGTCTACACACAGGACTCCACACATGTGTGTGGCCTTCATCTTTGCTGCTGCATGGGACAGCTGGTGTCCACTTCTCTTGGAGGGGCAGAAATGACCATGATCTTGGCTCAGAAGTCGTGTTGATTAGTGGAGGAAACTGCAGTAAGGTCAAACTCCCTTCATTTTCTGATTGACAAGTCGTGGGATTTGGGGCATTGCTCATGAAGGCATCTATCTCCTTCTGTGTCAACAATTTCAGTGATCAACTTCATAAATCACACATCTACTTAATCTAGGCACAGTGGTTAATATACTAAGACATAAACCATGAGTTAATAAACCATAATATACTCAGATATAACCCATGAGTTCACAGGGCACGGTGGCTCACACCTGTAATCCCAGCATGTGGGAGGCTGAAGCAGGAGGATCTCAGTGAGTTCCAGGCCAGTCTAGCCTACAGAGTATGACCCTTTGTCAAAACAAAACAAACAATCTCCAGAATAACAGGTCAGGTCTCTCATTCACCTCTGTAATTTCAGCACATGATCTAAAACCTGGCACATAATAGGTGATTAACAAGTCATAGACTGAATGCAATTAAGATCACATTGTTAATCTTACAGTCGGTTGAGGAGAATAACGCAAGACCAATTACATATAATCCTATCATCAAAGATGATGATTATTCAATATTTGATGACCTCCTATTTTCTTCCTCTGTACATACAGATAAACACACAGAGAAATGGCAACGAAAACACTTTTTTTGCAATGCTGAGAATGCATCCCAGAGCCCTACATGTGCTACGCAGGTGCTCTCCCTGAGCTATATTTCTAGGCCCCGAATTCGCATATTTTAAACTAAATGTGATTGCAAGGTATATACTGTTGGTAATCTGCTCACTTTTCCCCCTCCTTTTTAATAATTCCAGTACATTATTGGTTCTTTTCCATGTAAACACACTTTAATTAATTAATCAATTAATTTGTGTGTGGTGTGCATATGCACGTGTGTGGTTGTTCATGTCTGTTTTGGCACATATAGAGGACAGAGGAGAGTGTTGGGTGTCCAGGGAACCTACCCAAGTGAGCCCCCCAGCCCCTGCCTTCAACACTGGAGTTAGAGGCACACACTGCCAGGCACACACAGCTTTTTATGTACTTGGGATTCAAACTTGGGTCTTCATGCTTGTTTAAGAAGTTCTCTTACCCTCTGAGCCATCTCTCCAACCCCCATAAACACGTTTTCCCTCATCAGTATTCTTAAGAGCAAGGGGCTGCTGGGACTCCTTTGTTTGCATGAACCAATAGTAATGCAATTTCTCAGTTGTAGACTTTAGATTGGTTCCAGTATACATTATATATGTGTACACACACACACACACACACATATATATATATATATATTATATAAAACCTCCTATGTGTGTGCTAAATTGTTACATATGCAGTTGCTTACACCCAATAATCAATGTTCTAAGAGGAAGGTCTTTAACCTTGTATTTCTGCTCACTCAACTCTAATATTCTTTCACTTTCTATTTCCCTCATTCCAGTACCCTTTACTTCAAAATCCCTGGAATCCAGTCAACACAAGTTAGAAGTGTACTAAATTACTATCACTAAATCTTAAAGGTTGGGTGGTTTGCTGGCATCCATATCCCCATCCCTATTTATTTATTTATTTCCCTGGATTTGTGAGAACATTATATTTTATTCCTAGCCCTTGCATGGCTTGCAGAGTCGAGTAAGAAGTTTTCCCAGGTGAGTTTATAAGAAAGTTCCCTTATTTCTGTATACGGTGACATATTTCAAGTACTTAAGTATGACGATCCATGAACTGTAAGAGGACCCAGAGTCGACACTGGATATACTCTGACTTAGAAGGAACGTCTACATATGACTGAGGCCTGAGCTTGATCAGTGAGACCTGCCACTTCCCTAGTTTGTGACCAGCACACAAATCCCACCAGGTAGTAAAGATTTCCCTTGAGGATTCTGGGAAAGAGACTATGCCTCTAATGATTAGCAAACAGGTATACCCAGTTTGGGGTACCTTATAGCTAAATGCCTCTTTTGTCTAGGCGGGGCTGAGGGGAGAGGGGAGCATTTCTGATTCCTCCTAAGAAATGTATCATCCTCTCAAAGATGCCGCAGTATAAATAATAGAATAATAATAAAATGAACAAATGTACTCCTCAGCAATCCAGTGGTTGCCATGGCAACAAGCGAATTACCAGTACAAATCTCCAACGAGCCAGCCACTCCAGGAAGGGCCAGACTCTGCCTCTCTTGGCCACAGCTGTCTCTGCAGCTGAGTGTATGAATCCTTCTTCATGGAGTCAGAGGACACTTGAGCCTGCCAGAGAAGTGTGGCCCATCTTCCAGGAACTCACAGATCACCTGACTTTGCTGGCTCCACAATCCCACTCCAGCTGGACCTTCAAGAAGTTTCCTAACGGAGTCAGCAGAGAAGTGATTCACTCTAGCCCTTAAGCCGCTACTGAAATATTAGTATTGATGAACTAAGGTAATTGACTTGAATCGTGGTTAAAAATCTTTCATATGTCTGTTTCCAGTTTGGTGAACTGTTTCCCCCTTAAGTGGTGTAGGACGCTCTCCATGAAGGTCATACTTCGCTGCCTATTTGGAGGTTGGTTTTATAAGTCTGCTCTTGCTCCTGTGTCCTTGCTTCCCCCTAACAGAGGTTACTCTTTGCCTGCCCATGAGCTCTAACAGTCAGGTGCAGCTTGAAGAAATGGCTGTTGTCTGGATTTACAACCGGAATGCAACCCGGAAAAGCCAATAGAGGCAAAACCTGGGACAAATCAGTGCCAAGCACACGAACCACAGTGGAGGACCAAGCATCCTAGCATCTCAGGGTCTCCCGGCTAAACTGGACTGTCCCTCCTAGCCAACTGAGAGTCCTCTTCCGTGCCGGCATATCCCTGATGGTTCAAATGATAAATTCCCTCCTGTCTACAAGTGTGGACTGGTTCCTAAAATATACTGTGTTATTGCACAGGCTACCTGCTGTCCCCACACAGGAAGGGACTGGTTCTCCAAGCTTCTGTACATCTCGGACTTCTGATGAGGGATAAAGACTCCATGTGTGCTTGCTCTCTCTCTCTCTCTCTCTCTCTCTCTCTCTCTCTCTCTCTCTCTCTCTCTCTTTTGCATACACATGAAAGCACACACCAACTTTTTGGTGAGTGTATGGATTTCCACTGGAGATTTGGATGAGAACTGCAGGGCAGCTGGGCCTGGGAACCTACAAGTAACCCCAGCACTCAAGTGCAGAGGGGGAAAAATCACTGCAAGCTCAAGGTCAGCTGGGTCTTGAGCTTCAGAACAGATGGAACCATATAGCAAGACCTCAACCAAACACACAACACAGAGAGAGAGAGAGAGAGAGAGAGAGAGAGAGAGAGAGAGAGACAGAGAGAGACAGAGAGAGACAGAGAGACAGAGACAGAGAGAGACAGAGACAGAGACAGACAGAGATGGAAATGGAGACAGAGACAGAGAGACAGAGAAAGAGAGACAGAGACAGAGATACAGAGAGGGGGAGGACTGAGTGAAAATGTGTTAAGATACATAGCTAATGTAGAACAACCCTAGATCAGGTCCCACATCTTTCTTTCTGACACAGAGAACAACAAAGCAAAGATGTGCCCTTCATGCTGAAGGACTCTAAGTCAATGAGAGGGACGAGGGAGACAAAGACGTGAAGCAGCAAGTCAAAAGCAACAGAGAAAGGGAACGGGGAGTAGCCACGACCCCCTCCCTCCCTCCCCTCAGAGGAAGACAAGGAAGGAGAAGAACTGGAGGCTGGAATTAGTCACAGAAGCAGTTCTTGAGTGAAAACCCCGTTCCACGACAGGAAGGGGACCGGAAGCTCTCAAGGACCCATTCTAGGGTTGAAAGTGTGATGCTTGGGCTGGTTTCTCTACTCATCCCTCAGTTCACTTTCCCACATCCGGAACCAAGAAGGAGAGAGGATGAAGAGTTTACTGGAAATGAGGCACTTTTCATTGGCCTAGAAGTGTCGTGTCTCTGCAGATTCTCTGTTTCTAGAACAGCCGTGGAAAGGCAGCGGGGCCAAGAAGCCACTTCCTAGTCACCTGATGCAGGGTTACTGAAGTCACACTGCCCTGTTATGGGAAAAACCATGAAAGTATTTCTTAGGCAGAGAGAGAAAAATAACAAAAAGGATTTTTCCAACTTAAAATATTTATACGAACAAGAATACTGGGCTATATCAATCTAATGCTCCGTTAAACTCCAAGTCCAGGAAAGCTGCCTTGGGCGACGCCTTGATGGAACAGCAGAGCTCTGGAATATCAAGTTTATAAAAAAACTGGTCAGCCAACACTTGAGGATATGTACATAATGGTCCCAAGTTCAAGGTTTTGCCTATGAAGCATGAGCCGTTGACTTTCCAAAACAACAGGAAAGGATGTATACTTTAGATAGAAGCTTCTGGTTTCTATCATTTTTTTTGAAAAAAGATTTTAATACAACTGTCAGATCTGACCCAATGATTTAGACAAGTCTAATCAGTGCTGTAAAAAAGAAATCGTTGCGCCTTAGACTTTCCCTCTGTGCTTGCATATCTAAAGTTCAGAAAGTGACATTTAAGAAACATCAAGTTTTCGCAGAAATAGGCAAGAATGCACCCAATTTAGAGTCTTCTGAGGTAACAGCCTGCTCCCAAATTAGGTAGATCAGAGCGGTCCTAATAGCCACAGAAATAACCTAACGTATTGCGTGTAAGCCAAGTGGGGAAAGAACATGGACCATTTTATTTTGAAAACTATTTTTAAATTGGTGACATTTGCCAAGCAAGAGTCTCCCAGATGAGGACAGAAGTTAGTCCTTTGTGCGGCAAAAGGGTGCCTATTCGGTTTGTGCATTTAATTAAAATGGCTTGGGATTATTTGCTAATTGTGTGGGTGGGGAGGGGAAGTGGAAAATAGGAATCCATTCCCCGAGGGAGGTGGGTGCTGCAAGTAGATTTCCGTCCCTACTGCTCATGAGCCTCACATGACATCCAGCTACTACCAGATGTGACCCTTTGTGACCCTCCTAGCCACACCCTCTGTCATGAAGACATTTTTCAGAATCTCCAACACAGACAGCTTCCTTGATTCTGCTCCTTTCCTCCTCCCAGCCTTTCTCTTCCTCTCTCTTGTTTTCTTGTGTGGTCCTGTGAGTGGGATCCAGGTCCTCACACACGACACGCCAGGCAATTGCTCTACCTCTGAGCTCCTATAACCTGATCTCGAGCCTCTCTCCATCTCGGTTCTTTTCATATGCTCTCTGTCTACAGTCAAGGTGAGTTGTCATCCAGATTCCCCTCCTTGATTCCTAGTTCTTGCTCTGTTGTCTTGGGGTCATCTCCAGCATCGCGTGATTTCAGCCCTTCTACCTAGAAGGCCAACACTTCGGAAATTCTTCCATTGGCCCAAACTTCCAAAGCCCTCATGAGACTCAGTGAGCCCAAGGATGCTCAAATTCAGCACACCTAGAACAAAGCATTATCTTCAGCCCCCAAACATGCTTCTCCCTTATAATCTGGAGATAACAAGTGTGGTCAGGAAGAAAGTAGAATGCAGTCAGCCCCGGCTTGTGGTCCTAGGGTTAGAGGTCATTCAAGAGGTGGGGAATTGGTGTAAGCTCTCGTTTATGACGTATCTAAGCTTCTCTAGAAACCTCATACAGGCACCTGAGGTTATGGAAGCATCATGGTCATTGTCTCTGAGGCCCCATCCCTCTCCTGGTAAAGAAAAGGTAAAACTCTCAAATTCTCTCAAGACTGGCTAAAACCACTCCCTCAACTTGGAAAAGGAAGAAGTGTGGCCCTTCAATTTTAAGGTCTTGTGCACAACAAAGGCCATCAAAGGGGGAGCTTGAGGTAGCCTCTTCTGCTCTTGGCCCTGTGATCACAGACATGTTCCAGTGAGGACTATACAACCTCAGTGGCCCCAGAGTGGTGGGTATCCACTCACCTCCCCCTCCCCAAGACACCTTCCCTTCTGTAGCCTCCATTACGGGACACAAGGAGGTGCAGAGAAGTGAGGGACAGAGGAGCCACAGAGGGTGGGAGTGGCCACACAGCAGAAAAGTCTGGGCTCGAAGGTGGCGAGACCAGGCCTTGATGGAGCACAGTGCAGGGTCCTCATCTTCTGTTGTAGCCTCTGCAGCTACATCTCATCTCCATGGCTACCTCAGCATCACAGGTCAGGGAGTAAGGCTTTCAGTGCTTGAAGGGTCGTCACTCAAGCCTCCGGGCCCCCAGTGTCTTTACCTGACGAGATCTAGTTTGTAGTGCAGTCGGAATGTTGCAGTGGATGGAGTCGTTCACTCAGAACAAGGGTGGGCTCTGGAATCACACTTGGTTTTTGTAACTCTAGAGAGGCTGTCTCTTATCCGGGGACATATGAGTCCCCAAGAGGCATCCCAGAACCTCCTCTCGAGGTGGGCCTCTTCTGAGACCAAGGGACCTCTGTCTGATACTTGGCTTTACTAACTCACGAGATCTCTCACAGGCCAAGGGACTGTATCTTTAGCTTTAAGGAACAGAATAAGCAGAGAAAAGATGGACGGGGCGGGGGGGGGGGGGGGGGGGGGGGAGGAGATTATTGTCACCACATGAAACATCCACAAAAATTAATGTCAGATTTTGAAAAATAATTCAAGGATGTATTGATAAAATAAATGCCAAGGCTGATAATACTTAGGCCCGGCAGAGCCTCCGGGAAGAGACGATTAACACAACAGTTAAATCTGTGGTTTTAGATGGTCCTGCTGCTTCCCAAGGTGGGTGTAATACACAGTGTAAGGCCTCAGGGACTCCTGGGCTTGCTTGGTTGAATACCTAGCTGATGAGGACCTTCAGTTACACTGACATTCACAGGAACCAAGCCAAGCCGAGCCAGGCAGGGTTGCCTCAGGCCCTGGGAGAACCAGACTCCACAGGATTTTTCTTTTTTCTTTTTCTTTCTTTTTTTTTGCTTCAATCTTATATGGACATCAGGATGCTGATTTTTAATATAGATCTTTTATGATGAGTTTGAGGATGGCAGAATGACTTTTATGAGGACAAACTTGGTTACTATGTATATAATTCATTGGGGCTTTTAAGATGTAGAAATTTGATTGCCTGCTGGGTGTAGGGACTCCTTTTATTGCACATCCAAGTTTGTTTATGAAACTCTCCAGCATCAGATGATATTGCAATATGATAAGAGCTGGGAGTATTTATGTGACCTTGTGGCAATGGTGGATGTGGTTCAAGGGCTGCTCCACTCAAACACTGTGTGTCTGCAGGACATTTAATTATCCCATGTCACAGAGTGCAATCTGGCGGTGTGCACAAGAGGCTGAGCAGTCCTATGACACAGTGCGCGAGGATGGAGGATGCCGAGATTGGTTTGCTTCAGGAAGCCCAGAAATCCCACATCCACGGCACAAGCAGGCCAGGCTTGTCTCCAAACTGCAGCGGTGGGACGCAGAGGGCAGGTGCGCTGTGCAGATGAGCAAAGGCGAGATGATCGATCAGACACACTGTGGGGTGGAAGCGCTAGGCAACATTTCAGGAGCCCAGGAGGCAACCGCTCCAGGAATTCCCAGCCAAGAAATACAACCCTAGAGAAGGCCCATTGCTACATTTTATTTGTAAATATTCTCTCTGTCTCTCTCTCTTTGTCCTTCTCTCCCTCCCTCCCTCCTCTCCTCTCCATATTCTGATCCCTTTGTAACCCAGGCTTGCATCAACTCAAGATCATCTTGTCTCAGACCCCTGTGTGTTGGGATAGCAGGCTCCCCTCCATGTCCAGTCCATCCTCTCTAATAAAACGTCATCTTCTACTAAATGAATATATTTAGTTTTCCAAGTTCCGTAGGCAATGCTTACGCCTACAGGGTGCCTACGCTTCTAATCGCACCACGTTTACCCGTCCACTCCAATAACGTCAAATGACTACCTGGCTATCTGTGGTCTTCGCAAGTCTGAAATCAAGATTGCCATCTCTCCTCCTAATCTGGCAATTTCATAAGGTTTCCCTATGGTTCGTGGCTACATGTTTGGTCACACACCAATCTCCCCTATCACTACCTCAATTCAGATCCTTACCAAAATCGAGGTACCTGTAATCGCCTCCTTATTGGTCTCCCAGCCTCTCTCCCTAAGCCTCAGAGCACTTCATCTTACTAAGTATAATTTTATGTCCTAATTCCCGCCCACAGTCATCACAGCCAGAAGGTAGGATAGAAGAAGCACGGGTGTGACATCACACAGCTCTGGGCTTGACTTTCCAACTAACCTCTTACCCAGGAAACCTGTGAGCCTGTTTCCCAGTGCAGAAATGGGTCACTCCTGCCATCCTGCAGTAGTAAAGCCTAGAAACGGTGATGTCTGTAAGGCACCTCGTGCAGGCTTTGACCCTTGATTAGCCCGTGCTTCCAGAAAACATGTTTTTGTGTTTCCCCAACTTCCTCACTGCTCCTCAGATCAAATCTACACCTGCAACTCAACCCTCCTTCTATGCGTTCCCTAATTCCCTTTCTTCCCAGCGACCTGCGCACCTACACAGAGGCCCCATTCCTGATCAACTCTACTTGGGGCTCTTATCTTCCTTCCTGAACACTTGCATGAATGTCAGTTCTCATGCCTTCTCCTTCCCTCGCTGACCTCACCCCACCACTGACCCAAACCCCCCATTTTCAGTCCTGAACATCTCTGTGACCAGGGAAGTTTTCTTCCGCTCTTCATATGCCGATCGACGTGCCTGAACCCATCAATTAAGGCATTAATCATACCAGTATTTTTACTGAAATACCCCCCATCTCTTACCTCTCTAAATATTTATAAACATTTGGAGGACAGGGTTCAGCCCTCCATCTTTCTGTGTTTTCCAATCTTGTCTTTTTTGTTTTCTTGTACTAAACCAGTGCCCAATGAACACCTATGATTGAAAGATGACTCGTGCTCAAAATAAATAACTTTCAATTTGCATGTGTCCCAGGTGTTCCTGCCCTACTCTGCAAGTCTGATAGGAATGTGGCCCCCCTGGTTCCCATGCCCTCCTGGAGGGCAGGATATGTCTGCTGCTCACTGGGTCCAATGCATAGACAGATAGATGTTTAAATAAATTATGGGTTTGATGATGACAGCCTTCACTGGAAGTTTAAAAATGATGAGCTATTACTGCCCTGGTTCTCGTCTCCCACATAACATCTTTACCGAGCCCGCCAGCTCCTGGTAATGAATTTCCTCCATGTCCTAAGCAGTGCATGGGAATTAATCACTCCATTCATCCTCCAGGCTCCAGGGGACTCTGATGGAAGCTCAGAAATAGTGTCTGTGGAATTCTGCCTTCTGCCGTCTCTTATCTCCTCTACCAGACTGAAAGGAACCTGAGAAACAGGGTCAGAACTACTGTCCCTAGCTCAACGCTTTCAGTGTGGTTGGTTCCTCTGCCTGTCAATAGCTTTCTCTCTTCTTGGAATTGGACTGACAGCCCTTTGGATGTGGGTGGACAAGCGACTGTGTGCTCAGCAAGGAGTGGGCAGACAGATGAGTGCCACCTCAAGCACCTAATGGCTGAGTTGGAGCCTTTCTCAGATAACTCTTCCCTCTGGCCAACGACAGAATTTCAGATGTCAGCACTCCCCCCGCCCCCCATGATCATTCGAGGAACACTGAAGGATTCAATGAACATAGCCCTATTCCCAATCCCTGAAGGACACGCCACATGAACGAGAAACAAGCCTTTGATGTCTTAAGCTGCTGAGATTTGCAGACAGTGTGTTATTGCCCGACAGCCTGACCTACCACCACTGCTGTCCTACTAAGTGTTTGCTAAAGAAAGGATCTGGTGCAGAATGCTGGAGGTTGCTTTCAAGTTCTTTATAATAGCAAACGAGGCCACTAACGTCAGAAAGACTACTTGCTGCAACACTTGCTCCTTTTACAGTTGCCATTCAAATACTGCACACCATGGATTCCAGCAATTAGACAAGGCAGCAACCAAACTCTGACTAAGAAAAACTGAATAACGGAGGCTGAAGAGATGGCCCAGTCAGAAAAATGCTTGTTCTGTGAACATAAGCACCTGAGTACCCACCTAAAAAGCTGGCCATGGTGGCATGCTCCTACAATTCCAACAGTGGGGTAGGGAAAAGACAGAGGATCCCCACGGGTGGTAACCAGTCAGTCCAGTCAAATCGATGAGCTCCAGGTTCAATGAGACCCAACATCCACCTCTGGCCTTCACACACATGGGCTCACATATGCATACCTTCCCCGACACACAGCTACATATAAAAAATTTAAATAATAACCTTGCCATCTAGTGAGTACTTACTTTACTGAGGACTCCAAGCACAACATTTTGCATAATTTTTTTTTTGTGTGTGTGAGGGGATGTTGAGACACAGTTTCTCTGTGTAGCCCTGACTGTCCTGGAACTTGTTCTGTAGACCAGGCTGGCCTCGAACTCACTGAGAACCGCCTGCCTCTGCCTCCTGAGTGCTGGGATTAAAGGTGCGCACCACCATCGCCCTGCTACATTCTGCAAAACTATCCTCTTGAACTCTGGCTGTGGCTAAAGGTACAAATAGCTTCTATTCTGCAGATGATACAACCCAGAAAGGGAGGGAGGGAGTCAACGACTCGCTGGAGAACACACAACTAGTGAATAACAGGAAAGAGTTTCCAGTTTCCAGGAAGCTCTCCAGAATGTCCCTCAGCTGAATCTGGAGAACCGAGTGGCACAGCTGATAGGAAGTGGAGAACTGAATAATTCAACCATCAAGAGAGTATTGATAAATTCACCTAGATAAGCGATCAGCCATGAACCCGCTTCATGCTCTTCCGATTTCTACATACTGGTTCCCAGCTAAGACACTGAAAGCAAGTGATGTTAATCACACAGATGGACAAGAGCAGAGGTGAGGGCAGAGACGTGCCAGGTTGAACTCAGGGACAGGAGAATGGGGACACTTGCACGTGGGCCTGGTAGCAGCCGGTGTGAGATTAAAACAGACAAATGAGGAATCTGAGCTTCTGTTTCCACTCTGAGAAAACCCTTGTGCATAGAGTTTGTTGAATGTGTTACATGCCAGCCGTCACCCTGAGTAATTCACATGTGTTCACTTATCTCTCTTTACAAAAGTGAAATAGACATTACCTCTTATTTCTCTTTTATACATGAGGGTCCCAAGACACAGGAAGATTAAATTATTTTCTCAAGGGGAGCAGAGCAGCCCCTGGCCTCAGAGCCCAAACTAACCACTATGCCCTGAGATCATAGCTCTGTGAGAGCAGGAATTTTTATCTATATTGTTTGCTACTGAATCCTTAATGTCTCGAATTACAACTTGCGCATCGTAGGCCTTAAATAAGCAACTGAATGCATGAATAAAACAATATTCAAATAAAATACAGTAGCTTTGCTTTCTTAAGAATTCTTCAGTTTCTTCTTTGGAGTTACTTATGTAAGCCTACATACACTAAATCCTGCAGGAAAAGACCATCGCTTCTTGTCAATCACTTAGGTATCCAATCTCTTCTTTACAATAGAAGCCCAGGACTGGCAATGTAATTCACTGGCAGAGCTCTTGTACAGCCTTTATGAGGTCCTAATAGGCCTGGGTTTGATCCCCAGCAGCACAATAAATAAATGCATAAGTACACAAACACATGGTTAGTGAATTAAATGTGATTCCATTTCATTTCATCGACCCAAGTGTTCGTTATCAAAGAATATGCCAAGAAACCGAACCTGGAGCTCTGAGTCCAGGGAAGGTACAGCTGCATGAGGAAACAGTAACAAAGGCAGTGAGGAAGGCTTCCGTATCACAGATAGACATCCATTCCCCTGCAGCGGTCTACCCTCGAGGGAGTGGAGCAGGGTGGATGCAGTAGAGTCCAGAGCACACGGAAGGACATGAGAATCTCCAGTGACAGTGGAGATTCGCAGCATTAATGTGCATGAATTAGACTCTCAAGCAGCCCACTATCACTTGAGTGCAGCAAGGAGACAGCAGGGAGAATTGCTAGGGACTTGTCTGCTGGAACATTTGTGCTTTTCTCCGTGAGCACTGGAGCCACCGGAAGTTCAGCAATGAGATGGCAAGATGAAATGAGATTTCTTCAGAAGAGGATATATTTGGAAATAAAGGTATTTGAGATGACTATTTCTACTCAACTACCCTTTTTAATCTCTGTCGGAGGCCAGAGGAGCCTGACAGGCGTTGTCAGCACATCTGAATGAGACACCCCAAGCTGATTACGGGGCTTCTGGCCACTTCTGATAGTTTCTAATCTTACAGGGCATCTGAACAGCTTTTGTCTCTGTCATTCACGATGTTTTCTCGTGAGCACTTTGGTGCCTGCTTCTGCACTTCCCTCTTAATCTTTTGAAAGATTTATGTTCCCAGCATTTCTGCACGTGACAGGCTCAACTGATGTCAGTTACCGTAGATGAGGCTGGCGGGCAGATAGTCCGTTACAGTTGGGGACGTGTGACACGTCTGATCGAAATGTACTGTGTGTGTGAGGGAAGCATTTCTCTGGGGGAAGTAACTTGGCATTTCAGCTCCCCAGGAGGCCCACTGGGGAGAGGGGAGGACGAGATGCCAGCTCACTGATGGGTATGCACAAGCCCGCATCCGTCCTCTGCAGAGAGCTTCAGGGCGAGCTGGCAGGGACTTCTCGCATTTACTTATATCTCAGAGGTATTGATAGAAATACAATCTCTACATATTGGAGGCAAATGTGGAGGCACAGTACTTACTTGGTTTTTAGTTGCCCCAAACCGCACACACTCCAACAGATGAAATATGTATGAGGCCAGAACCAGCTGCGGCATGCACGGAGAGCCTGCTCTGAAACATCAGGGGCCTATCCAAAAGCTCCAAAACCCTGCTTGGTTCATGGCACAGGTGGAGAGAGGATAGCAGCAGCACCTTTGAACCCGGCTTCTGCTGTTCCAAACAGTGTTTTTCCGTGCTCTTTAAAAATGCACCTGCTTGGTCTCAGACCACATCAAAGAAGTTTTTTTTTTTTGTTTGTTTGTTTTTTTGTTTTTTTTTTTTTTTTGTGCAGTGGATGGTTAGTTAGCACAGAAACTCACAGCTGGCCACTGCCCAGAAAGTGTCTGTGGAGTGCTCAGTCACAAATGAGACTTCTATATCACACACACACACACACACACACACACACAAAGGCACACACAGGCAAGGCTCGAGGATCATTGTGGATGAAGGGTCATAAAATTGTAAGAGTCAAACTGTCTTCTGGACATGACAGGGCCATTGTACTCATGAAGTCAGAGCAACTGTGGTTGCCTGCACAAGACCTGTACAACATCAATCCAGTCAACTTCCAGCATGGCGTTTGGGAGGGGCTCATGAGTACCCACCCCTAGCTGAGGAGCGATTGGCAGTAGATGGCTTCTGGAGGAAGGAGAGTCAGTTTTCTTTAAGAGTGTGGTCCCTGGTAGGTTGATGACACTCCAGTAGACATTCTCATATCCATGCATTTACGGCCAGCATAAATTGGACTTGGTGAATTAAAAAAATTTTTTAAAGAGAGGTATCACAAAAGTTAGAAGAGATCAGTGAATCTCAGAGGAGTTAGGGGGTTGGAATGAGGGCTGAATATGATCAAAATCCATTGTGTGCATATATGAAATTCTCAAGGAATTAATAAACTATTATATATTATTTTCACATATAATATTAAAATATTAATTGCAATCTAATCTCAGGCCTTTCTGTTGCCAGAATCCTTCTCGGAGATTCTGTTTGGACAAGGGGTTTGGACAGTGAGGAAATTGACAGGGAATATTGGGGGTGCAAGTTACTTTGAGCAGATAACCAGAATGTCTCAAAGAAGGGGTGTCTGTCTCTGTTATTGTCTGCTAGACTGGACAGAGGAGGAAGATAGATGCAGGGTGTGAAATGATGGCTGACGTGTTGGGGGAAGGTTTATGGGTGTGGGTACCACAGAGCGGGGAGGTTAAGATCACATACCCACATCCTAAAGAATCTAGACTGTGCTTCCCCCTCCTCAGAGAAGTCCAGCCTGCTCCAGCCCTCATCTAACCCACAAAAGCTTGTCTTCTGAGTGGCTCTTTGCTGCATATCTGTGGAGCTCACCATGACCTTAACATCTCTCATGATCCGGCAGACAGTCTCTGTCAAGCTTTGGACTCTCCTCTTTCACATCCTCTACTGGATCCACGTAGATGGGAACCCGATCTCCTTCATGAAGATCGCACTCCGAATCACCTCCCCAGCTGCTCGAAAGGGGATGGGGCTCCATAAGCTGGCCAGTGCCTCTCAGAAAAGAGCTGCATCTGGTTCATGAGCACTGAGCAGCAGGGTCCATGGGCACGGGGGAGAAAGACAGAGGAAAGATGAAAGAGAAGCAAGCTGGCTCCTCCCCACCTCTCCCTCAGATCTGGGCACTGGAGCCTTGTCAAGATACATCTCTGTGAGATGGCTCAGTGGTTAACAGCACCGGCCGCTCTTCCAGAGGAGCAGGGTTCAATCCCCAGCACCCACACAGTGGCTCATAACCATCTGTAACTCCAATCCCAAGGGATCCAATGACTTCTGACACAAGGTGTAACATACATACTCAAGCAGGCAAAACACTCATTATTCTTCCCCTCGTTGATTATTCACTAGGACGACAGCATGAAGCTTCCTTTCTCAGAGAAGTCCACTCCGAATCCCTGACTACCTCAAATGTTGCGTTTATGCACCCATATCACTCAGTTACTACTTTTTTTTTTTTTTTTGGTTTTTCGAGACAGGGTTTCTCTGTGTAGCTTTGCGCCTTTCCTGGAACTCACTCTGTAACCCAGGCTGGCCTCGAACTCACAGAGATCCGCCTGGCTCTGCCTCCCGAGTGCTGGGATTAAAGGCGTGCGCCACCACCGCCCGACAGTTACTCCCTTTTTCAACCTAGGTTGCATTTAATGTTTTTGCCTCTATCTCCACATGAGGAGGGACAGACTCCATGCTAGCTGGCTATGGTGGTATATGCCTGTAATTTCTGCACTTTGGAGGTCAAGGCAGAGGACAAAGGAACAAGACGTTCAAGGCCCCCTGGGCTAAGTAGCAAGGTCCTGTCAAGCAAGCAAGCAAACAAGCAAACCCCTTCATTTCCACAGCACCTGACCTGGGAACCTTCATAAACATTTGATAAGGGGACCGTTGAAGAAAGTAATGCATACCTGATTCCATTTTAATGTTCTCTGATGAGATAAGCAAAGCTTGAAGACTAAATGGATTCCCCCTGAGATCACAGCCAATTGGACAGAAGGGATGCGACCAGGGCCTGCAGCTCTTCTTGCTGCTAGGATGTTACAGGGTGAGGCCCCTCCCACAGAGCAATGACAGGGACCAGCTGAGAGGCTGGCATCTCAAACTGAACTCTTAGGAAGGTGAAGAAATCAGGGATTGTTTTCTGGCAGAAACGAACTGCCCCCACAGCTGTAAACAGAAAAGAATGTGAAACTTACGCTGGAGTGAATTGTATTTCACTGCTGAAAATGACTGCATGCATCTCTAAACACAATTCCTTCAATGATTATGAAATCATACTCTTCTCTATGTGTTTTTTCTTTTTATAAAATGTATAGAAGAAAATATTTAAAGAGAAAGGGAGGGAGGGAGAGAGGGAGGGAGGGAGAGAGAGAGAGAGAGAGAGAGAGAGGGAGGGAGGGAGGGAGGGAGGGAGGGAGGGAGGGAGGGAGGGAGGAAGGAAGGAAGGAAGGAAGGAAGGAAGGAAGGAAGGAAGAAAGAAGAAAGGAAAGAGAGAGATGTGGAGAGAGAGGAGAGAAAGAAGGAAGAGGAGGAGGAGGAATACAGATAAGAAGATGAAGTTACCAGGCAGGTTGTTTACAGCAGTTCACCATATGCTCCTTTAAAACTACAATCAGCCTCTTCAAGACAATGCTTATCAATATTAGACACTGGTTGGGGGACAGACACTGAAGGCTGCTGTAATGGGGGTGCAGCAATATGGGTCACATGCTCAAGTACACTGTTGTCCTTCAGTGTTTTGGGGGAGTTGGCTCCAGGGTCTTGTGTATACCAACACCTGTGATGTTCAGTACCCTGGTGTAGAATAGTGCGGTATTTGCAAATAAACAGTGCACATCCTCTCTTATGCTTTAAACCGCCTCTCAATTATTTATCATGTCCAAGCTCTGTTTGTCCTGTTTTAGAACCAGAGTTGCTTGTGTCTATGGATGTAAAACTTGTGGCTACAAATGGACCACTGTGCCAGGGACATCAAGTTCTCCATAATCTCTCACAGCTTTTGACAGTGACTTCTCTGTGAGGTAAACAGTCTCTACATCCCATGTTTTTGCTGCCCTCCTGAACTCCAACTGGAGGTTTGGGTGGGGGTCCTGGAGAGGACATTTCAGCCCATGCAGCTTGGCCCTAGGGTGGCTTTGTTGACAGTCATGGCTTCCAGCACATCCTGTGGTTTGTCAGATGGGAGGCCCCACTGCCAGGGCTTTCTTTCTTGGAGTTTATTGACATCTTATCTACAATGCCAGGAAGCCAGACAGCAAAGACAGGAATAGCCCTTCGGTGTTCTGAGTCAAGCTGTAACCTGTAAAAATCGCACACAGAAGCACTAACAGTACCACAGAACGTGACCTTTATCAAAAACAATGTCCTCCCTCCACAGAAGACCTGACTCCCTGGAACGTCTAGAGGAGAAGTAGGGAGTACCATGAACGCATGGGTACAGGTAAGGACTTTCTGAATGGGACTCCAATAGCACAGGAAAAGGGAGATCTCACAAAACCAAAAAGCTCCTCGCAGCAAAGGAACCTGCGGATTGAGTAAAGGGAGCCTACAGAGGATCAGGGTCCAGACTATACAAAGAACTCACTAAAATAAACATGAAAAACATGTAAAAAGTGGGGAAGGGGGGCTCTGGAACAGAACAGAGAGTTCTCAAAAGAAGAAACACAAATGGCTATTGAACACGTTTAAAAGTGTTCAGCATCCTTAAGCACTGGAGAAATGCAGGTTAGGATGCTTCCAGGGTCCATCTCGCCCTGGTCAGAATGACCATCCTCAAGAATACAGTGAATGCTGATGTGGAACAAGGGGAACCTTTATAATTTGCTGGGGATGCTAAAGCTAGTGCAGTTACTTTGGAAAGGAGTCTGGAGATCTCTCAAAACATAGAAAGAGAACTATCATATGACCTATCTATTCCACTCCCTCGAATTTGCCAAAGGACTCTAATATCCTATGACAGAGACACTCGCTCATTCCTGCTGCCTTATTCCCAATATCTAAACTATAACAGAATTGGCCTAGACGTTTATCCATTGATGGGTGAGCAGTGAAAATGAGGTACATGCACATGGGGGAATTTGATTCTATAAAGAGAAATAAAATTTGCAGAAAATGGATGGAACTGGAAAAAATGATAGTGAATGAGGTCATTTGGGCCCAGAAAAACAACTGTTGCATGTTCCCTGTCAGATGGGGATTCCAGCTTCAAATATCTAGTTATATATGTTTAACCTGGAGTACCTGGAGTGGCAGCAGAGAAGGGAGCAGGGATGAGAAGATTAGGAGCTGGGAGAAGTTAGTCAAAATGAAGACTATTGGACAAGCCAGATGGAAGTCTACTATCTATCCCCGTTTGTTTCAAGTGAGTTGAAGCCGGGTCTCATGCATGCCAAGCAAGAGCTCATCCACTAAGCTATATCCCTAAGTCCTTTGAAACTTCCTATCTTATAACCCAGTTCAAAAACACGTTTAAAAAAGTGAATTGGAAGGGAGATATTCTGGGTAGTGGTTTGAATGAGAAATGGCCCCTGCAGGCTCTCATATTGGGATACTTGTCCTTGGTTAGTGATGTCATTGCGGGAGGTTACGGAACCTTTAGGAGGTGGAGTCTTGCTGGGGGAAGTGTGTCGCTGGGACAGGCTTTGGGAATTTGTAGCCTTTCCCATTCCTAGCTCTCTCTCTGTTTTCTGCATGTGGTCAGAGATGTGATCTCTCAGCGTCTTTCTCTGGGCACTTGTTGCCGTGCCTCCCCCAGCCCCCCAGCATTATTCTCTCTCTCTCTCTCTCTCTCTCTCTCTCTCTCTCTCTCTCTCTCT
>CABHPP010140918.1:43894-54915 GCA_902168425.1 Peromyscus attwateri | reverse complement strand
GCCAATTGGACTCCCGGAGCTCCACCCAGGGCCTGACCGTGGATATCTGCATCTAGTTCCCTCAGTCACTGGATGGGGTTTCTAGTACGACAATTAGGGTGTTTGGCCATCCTATCACCAGGGTAGGTCAGATCGGGCTATTTCTCGACTATTGCCAGCAGTCTATTGTGGGGGCATCTTTGTGGATTTCTGTGGGCCTCTCCAGCACTTTGCTTCTTCCTATTCTCATGTGGTCTTCATTTATCATGAACATTCCTTGTGTTCTCTCTCTGTTCTTGATCCAGTTGGGATCTCCCGCTCCCCCAAGTTCTCTTTCCCTCGCCCCTCGCCCCTCATTACCCCCACTCACGTCCAGACTGTTCATGTAGATCTCATCCATTTCTCTGTCATTGGGCGATCCCTGTGTCTTTCTTGGGGTCTAGTTATCCAGGTAGCCTCCCTGGTGTTGAGAGTAGCCGTCCAGTCATCCTTGTTCCACAACTAGTATTCTCCTATGAGTGGGTACATACCATGTTTGTCTTTCTGAGTCTGGGTTACCTCACTCAGGAGGATTTTTTCTAGATCCCTCCATTTGCCTGCAAACCTCATGATGTCATTGTTTTTCTCTGCTGAGTAGTATTCCATTGTATATATGTACCACAGTTTATTTATCCATTCTTCGGTTGAAGGGCATCTAGGTTGTTTCCAGGTTCTGAATATTACAAATAATGCTGATATGAACATAGCTGAGCAAGTGCCCTTGTGGTATGATTGAGCATTCCTTGGGTATATGCCCAAGAGTGGTATAGCTGGATCTTGAGGGAGATTGATTCCCAATTTTCTAAGAAAGCGCCATATTGATTTCCACAGTGGCTGTACCAGCTTGCATTCCCACCAGCAGTGGAAATTTATTTATTTATTTATTTATTTATTATTTTATTTTATTTTATTTTGAAAGCAAGTACTACTCTATTAAATTACATTCCCAGTCCTCAAATGTTTCTAAATGTTAATGATAATAAAATAAAGATACATTAACTTTAAAAATCTATTAATTTACAAACACAATTTAAAATCATTTATAGGACTTCAGCATATTCTCCAAGTGTGGAAGGTATGAGGTAGGATTTCCAGTGAATCAAAGTTACCCTTAATAGAATGAGGCCTCAGAATTAAGGTAAAATTCAGGATTCTATAATACCTTGTGATGTCCTCAGAAAAACACTTAAGATTGTTTTTTAATCAACTCTTTAAATAAAAGGTTCCTTTATTATCTGAGGAGTTTGCCCTTTGGAACTTAATTTTTAAGCAACAGAACTATTCCTGTGTACCTGAAGTAAAGAACTAGCTTGGGCAAAGCCTGGTAGTACACACCTCTAACCAAACACTTCGGATACTGAGGTGGAAGAATCAGGAGTTCTAAGACAATTTGTGCTATATAGTGAGTTCTGGTCTAGCCTATGTCAATCAAAACAGTATTCTGGAAGGAAGGAGAGAGTGATAGAGGAGAGGGAGGGGAAGGGAAGGGAGGGGAAGGGAGGGGAAGGGAGGGCAGGGGACGGGAGGGGAAGGGAAGGGAAGGGAAGGGAAGGGAAGGGAAGGGAAGGGAAGGGAAAGAAGTCAGAGTAGAGGAAGTGAAGGAGAGTTCTAAGAGTTTCTTACAGGAACAGAGCAAAGACCCAGGGAATATGAACAATTGCTCATATGGCAAAACTACGAGCTCTGAAGAATCATTCCTGGATACAGAACTACCTTGAGGAAGGAATGCAACTATGCTCAAACTAAGCACTTCTATCCAGCTTGGTTTATACTTTTTGATGAGAATAACTGTTGTGACCCTGCTTTGGCTGGCTTCATTTCATTTGAATGTACAGAGGCAGATATAACTTGTCCTTTTAGTTGAGAATTCCAACATCTGAGGAGTCAAATATGCACATAGACCAGATTAAGATAATGAAATCACAAACTTCAAGTCCTAGATTGGTACTATAGTTAGTTAAAATCTAGGGAGACATAGAGAAGAAGAGGCTGGATATTGAGAGGGAAAATGTTCACTCAACTTATTATAGGCAGGATCTATGTCTATTTGGGACAACAGAATACAGTGTAAATGATGCTGTGCTACATAAGGTCTCAAGACTTAGGAATCTGCTGGCTTCTATTCCCTGTCTTATGAAATACCCACTGTTTCTTGAAGCTCTGAGTCACCTTGTAAAAATTCAGAGCTCCATGTTCTCAGAAGGGATGAAAACAAGGAAGGAAAAGTCAGGGAGTGGACAGGAGAAATGAAAAAGGGGACAAAGGAGGAGGAAGAAGAAGAACGATGAGAGACAGACAAGCAGAGAGACATTGATGTCTTAGTCTATTTACTCTGCCATTACAGCAGACCACGGACTGAGTGACTGAAACAACAGACATTTATTTTTTGCACTATTGAAGGTTAGTAAATGCAACATCTTAGTGCCAGTCACTTGGATTACTGGCAAATGTTCCTTTTCTAGCTGCAGATGGTAGATTCTAGTTGCATCCTCATGTGATCCGGTTAGTGAGGCAGGGTATGTGGGTATGAGAGTACATGGAAACTCTTTGGTTGCTTCTTAGAAGGGCACTAATTCCATCAAGAGGATCCCATTATCATCATGACTTCATATAAACTTAATTGTGGCGTAGAGACCTCATCTAATAGTAACATCACATGGGAATTAAGATTTTAGTGACTGAATTAAGAGGAGAGCACATTCAGTCCACATTACAAGGCTCCCAGACAGCAGGTTCACATAGCAGTTACCCATGCTGTGTTTTTCGCTTAACTTCTAATCCAAGAGACTGTGAAATAAAAACAAAACAAAATAAAAAAGCAATAGTTGTTATAAGTCTCTAAGCATTGAGATTTGGAGCATTCATTCACAATAAAATAAAAGATAAATCCAACAGATAGTATATAAGGCCATTTTCCTATCACTCTGTGAAACAAACATTTTCATTTAAAAATAATGAGCACTCCAAATTAATTAAATAATTGTAATTCTGGATTTTCATGGGCATGTAGGAGAAGTGGAGCACAAACTGTAAACATATTGACTCAATTTTCAGAAGCAAAACTTCACAAACAGCTTTGTGTCCTTGTCATTAGATGGTGTACATTAATGGTTAAGGTAATCCAAGCAGTGGTTTGAAGTTTTGATGAAGACATTCAATAATTTGATGTGGGGAAAAAGGAAAATTAAAACCTTAATGCAGAGATAGCTTTTCTTGGAATTAAAGGTAAGATTAAACAACATAGAATTGGAAGTTACTATGCATGAGATTAGAGGAGGAAAGCAATCACAAGTATTTCCAAACTACAAATCCTTTGACCTACAACATTGACCTTCCTGGAAGATATACTGGTACAATGGTGGCACAAATGTTATGGGAGTAAACAACCACTTTTTTTAATTCCATGAGATAGAATCTGTACTTGGTATTATTAAAATGACTTAGAACCTGAGACTAGATAAGTCAAAGGCCTAGGGGAAATTATTATACTATTATTCTGGTAAAGGAACATAGCAATAAAATTACTCCTAATGACATTCTGCTATATCCTTAGATCAATGCCTCTCTCAGCCTTCATCAGAGAAGTTTCTTCTTGCAGTAGATTGGAAATAACATAGAGACTCACAATGGACAATATTTAGAGAGTGACAGTCTTTGGAGCACTCAGTCCTAAATGGGATCTTTTCATTAAAGTCCTCCTCCCAAGGCTCAGGAGTCTAGGTGAAAGAGGAGGCAGAAAGATTGCAAAAGTCAAAGATGACAGATGACTCAAAGGAAACATTATCTTCCAGACACAACATGATTCATGCTCATATGAGCTCACTCAGTCCTAAGTGGAATGTTTTTACCAAAGCCCTTGCCTCAAAGCTCACGGATATAGGTGGAAAAGGAAGCGGAAAGAGAGTAAGAACCAGAGGTGACGGATGTCTCCAGGGAAACAGTGTCTTCCAGGCACAACAGGATGGATGCTAACATACACTCACAAAGACTGTAACAGGAATCATAGGACTGCACAGACTCAAGCCAGACATTCCAGTACTGAGAGGGAGGGTGGATACAGGTTCTCTTCCCTGATCAGAAGACTATATGCAATTTATACCCATGGCAAGAAAAAAAAAATCAATTTTCTCCAACGGACTCTGACTGGGTATATTACATACATCAGGGTAGGCCTCATGCCTAGGAGTAGTTGGACAACACAAAATGAACTCAATGGTATTTTGTAAGTATTCTGTCTCATTTTGCTTTGTTTGAATTTTTTTTAATCTTATTGGTCTTTTGATTGTTTATTTTGATTTCTGTTTTGTAGGGGTTTTTTAGTATATATGTTTCTTTTTTGTTGGTTTTTTTGTTGTTTGCTTATTTTGTTTTGATAGTTTGTTTTAAAGAGAGAGAGAAATAAATGTTGGGTGGATAGAAAAATGGGAATGATCTATGAGGATTAAACATAGTTTATGAAAAAAATTACTTAAAAAACAAAATAAGAAGGCATTTATGTTGGCTAATCTTTGTCAAACTGAAAGAAGCTATAGTCATCATAGGAGTACCAATTGAGAACATGCCTCCATAAGATTCAGCAGTAGGGTACTTTTTAAATTAGTGATTGATTGGGAGGCCCCAGATCATTGTGGGTGGTGCCATCCCTGGGCTGCTGGTCTTGGGTGCTATAAAGAAGCAAGCTGACCAAACCATGAGGAGCAGGCCAGTAAGCAGCTCTCCTCCATGGCCTCTGCAAGAGCTAATGCCTCCAGTTTCCTGCCCTGCTGAGTTCCTGCCTGATTCTTTTGATGATGACTGTGATGTGGAAGTTAAGAGCGTAAGCTGAATAAACTCTTTCTTTCCCAAGTTTCTCTGGTCATGGTGTTTCATCACAGCAATAGAACTCTAAAACAGTGTCCCAAAAAAAAAAGATTAACCAACATGGAGATGAAATTATGAACTCTGAACAAAACCAATACAAGTGTTAAAAACTTCCATAAAGACCACAGGGAGCAAACAAATGAGGCAGATTTGGGAAGATGTTCTGCAAATTTCAGGAAACTAAGAGTGGGTTGTTTTCCCATTTATGACTTTGAGCTGGAAGTCAGGCTGAATTCATGCAAGTTACATGGTAAACTTACAAATAAAACCAGCAGAGGGGCTGGAGCAATAGAATAAAATCATGCCAAACGTTGCTCCGGTTTTAAATAGGATGAGAAAAGTAAAACAGATGTTCTCAAAGTACATAGTTTGTTTAGGGAATCAAGCATAGGAAGATGATTTTAGTAGAACTTTGGCTCAGAGATAGTAATAAAAACCATATATGCAAAAGGTTCCTTGATGTCATATGTGTTCAGGTATCTGAAGTCAGTGTTAGAAGCATGAACCAAGTATGGGTCCAGCAGAGAACAGAACAGGATTGTACAGACTCAGTTCCAGGATGGAGAATCACAATTAGAATACATGTGTAAGTGTGTGTGGTGGGCTTGTAAAACTTTCTGTAGTGTAGATAAACATCAGATGGGTAACAGGATTATATCTAACACTTTTACCTTTGAGGTTATTATTAGTAGTTTAGCCTTAAGAGGGTATTGGTTTTTTCTTGTTCCTATGATGAATTAGCTGACAAAAGAAAATTAGAAAAGACAGAGTTTATCTTGCCTTTCAGGTAAGTTGTACAATCCATCACGGCCTTAAAGGCATGGGGTAAGAGTTGCTCTAATTGTGTTACTGGGAACATGATGCATGTGATCATATTCCACCCAGTCTGGAAGCAGACAGAAATGGATTTTACTGTTCAACTCTCTCCTTGTTTTCCTCTTCCATGGCCCCAGCTCAAGAGATGGTGCCACCCACACTTAGAGTGTTCTCTCTCCACAGTTAAAAAGGCCCCTCAGATATGCCAGAACTGTGGTTCTTAGTTTATTCAAATTCCAGTCAAGCTGACAAGTATTCCAAGATCATCCACTGCCAACTTGGCATGAAATATCATGTTTGAGCCATGTAAACTATACCAGAAGAGTAGCTATTCTTTTAATTTTGTTTTCTTTAAAAACTTAAAATACAAATTGAAGCATGTTATGATAACCTGGGAAATGGAGTATGAATGTTTTGCTATAAGTTCTTATACAGCATGTACACAAGGAGATTTACAAACACAATACGTAATATATGCAAAAACAGTGTAAGAAAATGATTTTCATCGATACGGATTTTTATTATAACTAAAACTCCCTATTACACTTTCTTTTGTTTTTAGAGAGGGTCTTACTATGTAGTTCCAGCTAGCCCAGAACTCGCTATGTAGACCAACTGGCCCCAAACTCATAAAGATCCACCTGCCTCTGCTTCTCAAATGCTGAGACTAAAGACATGTGCCACCATGCCCTTACATATTGAGGATATTGGTCTTACATATTTTAATAGCTAAGGTGAAAAATAAACTAATATAATCAACTGGTCAAACTATTTGTGTATCACATTTGTTGAGCATTATAAAAATAAAATGATTTCCAGTTTTGACTAAGGACGTTGAGTGAAAATTTACCCAGGCAGGGGGATCGAGCTCCATTCCTGGTACATGGGCAGGCTTTTGCGAGCCCGGTGACTGTGCTGTGATGCCTTGTGCAGCCTTGGTGCAGTGGGGCGGGGCTTGGACCTGCCTAGGCTCAGTGTGCAGGGCTCTGCTGACTCCCCATGGGAGACCTTGATTTGGGGGATGTGGGGTGGCTAGGGAGGGAGGACTGGAGGGTGGGAGGAGAGAGGAGAGGGGATCTGTGGGTGGTATGTAGAGTGAGTATAAAATCTCTTAATAAAGAAAAACAAAAAAAAAAAGAAAATGAAAAAAAAAGAAAATTTACCTCCAACATGTTACGTTCTGTCTTTGCAATTTTAAACAGTGTCAAAAAATTCAAACTATGAAGAGCCACAACACTCTTAGCTGAATCTGCCATCTTTTGGGGATTTTCATAAAACATTTCATGCAAGTATAGTTTACATAGACCACTGTGGTGCATAGATTTGCGTATTTCTATTTATATAGTTGCAATATACAACTCTACATTCTTCAAGAATAATGTAATATTTTAAAAATGAAGATTCACATGTGGACTTTTCAGTGAGAACAACTGGGGCTAGGGATGTAACCCACTGGTAGATCAATTGTCTAGCATGCATTAAGCACCGAGTTCTAACTTCAGTAAAACACACACACACACACACACACATACACACACAAACACACACACACACACACACACACACACACACACACACACACATACACACACACACAGAATAAAGTATGAAATTTTTGTATCAGATTTATCAAGTTGCCGGTATTTGTGTTTTGACTTCGTAATTTTTCAATCCAACACTTGATAAAACCTATCCAAGTCTTAATTTCTTGAGTAAAAAACAATGGGGATGGCAGTATATGTACTTCGTTAGCCACACTATGTACCTAGCTATATACGTTTCCATAATCTTATTTATAAATAAGAGTAGGAAAGGAGAGTGGCCACTGTGAAAGGACCTGTGGCTGTAACAGTGAAAAACAAGGAAAATTTAATTTCAGGGAAATTAAATAAGACTGGAAAGAAGAGACAGGAGGACAACCTGTTGTCGTGGGACTGCAGAAGTAGGGAAAGACAACATCAAGACAGACCACTGAGGATATGCACCTCACTGAATGTGTGAGAGCAATTTGTCAAATGGGATTAAATGGAAGAGTAGTGGATCAGAAAGATAAGCCAAAAGCAGCTTGAAGGCAGTTTAGGGAAGTTTCCTAGATGAGAGAGGCCTGTGTTTGAGCTAAGACAGATGGTGGTGTTTTTATTTTAATTAAATGCTTTCATATTTAGGGATTAACCTTTCTCCATAAATGAAATAAATATGTTTTGTTGTATTTTGCCTTTTTAATAGTATTTAGTAGAAAATTATAATACACTTCAACATAGTCTGGCTATAGTTAATATTTTTATATTGCTACTCTCTTTGTCAATAATTTTTAACTTGGAGTCTGTTTAAGTATTATACTATTTGGTTAAATTCTTATTCATCCTATATCTCAGAGTGATCTCAAAAAATAGCACAGTGCTTACTCTCATAGGGTAAGAGACAGAGAGACAAAAGATGGGACTCGAATAGGAAAGCAAAAGGAAGGGAAAGGAGATGTGGATGGTGATGATAAGTCACGCCCTGTACTAACATTTGCTAATTCTTTGTCCACATCCTTTATTGGGGAGGTGGAAACAATTGTATCTCCATCCCTTATTAGCTTAGCTGATGCCGTTTCTTGGACAATTCTTTGGCCTGGAATATTAAAGAAAAATTAATGAGAGAGCATTGGAGAGCTTACTGATGTTTGTCTGAACTGAAGCACCAAGGTGAAAGGCAGCTAATGAACAAAAAAATGGCCAAGTAACCAAGCCTAAGAGGGACAAGATAATTCATCTTAAGAAGAAAACTAAATGTGCTCATAATTCTGCCTGTCAAAATTTTATTTGCAACAATTGTTTGGAGGCAGGAACAGGTTTTTATCTTAGAGCAGTGGTTCTCAACCTTCCTAATGCTGTGACCCTTTAATAAAGTTCCTCATATGGTAGTGAACCTGAACCATAACATTATTTATGTTGCTATTTCATAACTGTAATTGTGGTACTCTTATGAACTGTAATGTAAATATCCAATACGTAAGATATCTGATATGTGACTCCTGTGAAATGGCCATTTGACACCCAGAAAGGTCACAACCTACAGGTTGAGAACTGCTGTCTTATAGGGATGAAATTGAATGATTTTTTTCTATTCCCTCACTTAGAGTGTGTTTATACAGGGCCAGTGAAATGGCTCAGTGACTAAATGTGGCTGCCAACCTAAGCTTGTCAAGACCTATATTGTAGAAGGAGACATTTGACTCCCAAAATTTGTCCTTTGACCTCCACATGCTCACATATAAAATAAGTAAATGTGGTACAATTTTAAGAAAATAATGTATTTATGTAACTTTGAGAAAGAAAAAAATATAAGAACAAATTTTTTAAATTCATTCCAAGTCTGCTAAGATAAGAAATTCTTGTAAAGAATTCTACTTTAGGTCACTATTTAATTTACAAGACTATAATCTAAATTCAATGTATTTAAACTGGAAAAGAACTACAGCCCAGTATCTTACTTGATAAATTATCTCTCAGAATTGGCAGTCATCCTATGTATACACACTTCTCATGTGATCAGGCTTAGTCATAAATTATAGGAACTGAAGAATAAAACAAAAACAGTAGAAAAAGTCTATGAGGAAAAACGAGGACAGCTCAGATTTTCAAACCTCCACCATCAACCTAGCTCAATCTCCACAAAGATTCCAGGGCATCCCAAAGCAGTGAGAGTGTTTAAGAGAGTAGAATCTGGAAGACTGCAGACACTGCAAGATGATTTCTGTTTCTAACAAGATTCTGAAGAGCTCAGGAAGGTGTTGAGTCACAGAGATAAGGACCTGGTAAGATATCTTCAGAGAATCCAGAATCTAGGCCACCAAGATAGAGTACAATACAAAACAGGATTCTATTGGGGGGGGATTTGGCTATCATAAAGATGAACCACACTACCTATGACGTGTGTGATGGGAAAAGAATGGGTATAAGATGAAAGTCAGAGAAGGTGGAGAAGGAAAAGAAGATAAAAGAGAACAATCAAGGCTGTGAATTGTGAGACTCAAAAGAGGAGAAATTCAGAAAAGTCTGCAGTCTTTCAGAGTTCTTCATTAACATACTATGTCTGCAGTCAAAAGAACTTTATTTTACTCAGCTCAAATTTCTATTCACTGCTCAGCTCTCCACACTGATGGATAAGGATAACTAGACACTGAGAACAGAGACCAAATTTCTGCAGTCCTGTCAGCTCCCAATGTCAACAGGTAAGGGGTCCAAACTTCTGCAGTCATCTTCTAACTCCTGATGCTGACAGGTAAGTATAGTGAGGATCCTGAGCCTACAGCTCACACTTTCACAGTTCTCCTAACTCCTGACACTGACAGATATGCAGCCCACTGACCAGCAGCTCCCAAATCTCACTTCCACTCAACCAACTTCAGCTGTATACGTTCAAGGCCAGAAGTAAACACAACTTAAAAAATCCAAGACAACATGTGTCCTCCAAAAATTAATCACATGATAAATGCAGTCCAACTAGAATGACTTGGAAGAAATTCCAGATCAAAAATATTAAAGGAATGACTAAAACTATGTTTAAACAACTCAAAAACAACACAAAATACTATAAGAGGACAGAAATAAAGAGATGAAATAAGGAAGTCAACACAAAATATGAAAAGGGGATTCAATAAAGAGAATTACCAAAGAAAGAACAAATTAATGATAAAGAAAATGTAAAACTAAATAAACCAAATAAAAACTTCAGTGAAAAGCTTAACAAATAGAATGGACCATGTGAAAAAAAACTATAAATGATGGAAGACACAGTAGAGGAAATTTATCATTCTTTAAAGGTCATTGGTAAATTAAAAAAAAAATTCCTTGGATGGAACATATGATAGATTTGGGATACCTAATTAAGATATCTATATTAAGCACCCCCTATATCCACCAAGGCTCAGGAAACATCCTGGAAGAGGAGACAAAAAGAATCCAAGAGCTGTAGGATGGATCAGAGCATTATAAAATGTCGTCTCCTAGACATGGCATTGTTATAGGTCACATGAATGTGTAACATCTCTGGTTGCCTGCATATGATCCGCACAATATTAAGACAGTCTAGATTTTAAGCTAGATGAGATAGGGGCTCTCCAGGCCTCACCCATTCCTGAGGAACTATTGGCCGTTGATGGTTTGAGAGGGAATGAGAATCATTCTCTTTGAGGATGTGTCTACTGGGAAGTTTCATGTTCCAGTGGATGGTCCCACATCCATGCTCGTATGGGAAGCACTAATTAGGCTTAAGGATATATATATATATATATATATATATATATATATATTTCATATATATGAAATAAACACAAACGT